>APFE030583540.1:19898-72458 GCA_000404065.3 Pinus taeda | reverse complement strand
TCGCTCACGTTGAGTAGTTCTTGATGCTTCTATATAAAATTCTTGTCCTCCCATGTGGAATCTTCAGCGGGTAAGTTCTTCCACTTGATGAGATACTCTGAAATTGATCGATTTCGTAGCTGTCAGGTTCTTGTTTCTGTGACCGCTTTAGGTTCCAATATGATTTTTCCTTCCTCTTCAATTTTTGGCAATATTGTTTGAATTGGGATTTTTTGCAACTTTTGAACAAGTGGCCATACTTTTTCGTCCTTCCATTCATCCCTTGCTTCGTTTATCCAATCTGGTTGGATAATAGAAATAGCACAAAACAATGCTTCCACATCCTCTTCCTTTCGTGAGAGTGCATCTGCAACAAAATTTTGCTTCCCTTTTCTATAGGTGATGTCAAAGTCATAACCGAACATTTTCTTTTCATAAATAAGTTGCTTGAGATGTAGTAGTAAAAATACCCAATCACCTACATCAAAACCTTTTTCACTACGATGTTGATCTACCTGTTGTTTCATTCGATTTTGCACCAAAGTGGTGTTATCCTGTAAAAGTTAGAGAACTTGTTGTTGATGCTCGATGTGATATTTCACTGCTTGAACCTTTTTCTTCTTGATATGTCCTTCTATCTTTAGAGTTTGAGGAGTGGTAATTTCTTCCAATCCTTTACAAGATATGATCGGATTCATTTCTTGATGCTCGATATGATCTTTCACTTCTTGAACATTTTTCTTCTTGATATGTCCTTCTATCTTGATAGTTTGAGGAGTGGTAATTTCGACCAATGAATTACAAGATATGGTTGGATTCATTTCTTCTTTCTCGATGTGATCTTTCACTTCTTGCACCTTTTTCTTCTTAATATGTCCTTCTATCTTGAGAGTTTGAGGAGTGGTAATTCTTGCCATTGCTTTACAAGATATGGTCTGATTCATTTCTTCTTTCTCTAGGGTTGGGTCTTGGCGTATATCCTCTTCTTTTGATGTTTCTTGATCTTTTTCTTTCTCCTCTTTATACTCTATGTAAAATAATCTCTTCTCAACACAGTTATGACCTTTAGTGCATTTGCTATCACAATTGTAAGAAAGCCCTTTTTCTCTTTTTTCTTCCAATTGTTGTGTTGTAACCCTTGTAGGTTGTGGTAGGCTAGGAGAAACAACACTTCCATCTTTATAGTTGTGAGGGGTAGACTTCCTTGTTGCCCATAATTTTACTTTCCACTATGTAACAAAACCGTTTTACTCTTTCCAATTGGTGTGGTGTTGCTTTAAAAAAGGTATTGCTTTTTGTATTCTCATAATGTGCTATCATTTCCTCCATGAAAATTGACCACGTAACAAGTTGTTTACGAGAACAAAGCCCTTTATACCATAAAAATTGATCCGGTTCTAAATATGAAGATGCAATACATATTTTTTTGTAACAGTGGTACACCATGTAGATCAAAATATTGCTCCATCTGAAGTATCCAATTTACGGGATCCTTGCCATCAAACTTCGTCATTTTGATTTTTCTTATTTTAGGAGCTCGATCTTGAAACGACTGTAACTCTGTACTTTCGGATAAGTTCTGAAATTGCGACCTGCAGTAGCCCTCTACGTCCTCTTTCCAATGCCACTAGTCTGATCCAAATTGGATTCTCTAAGGAAGATTTATGCCAAATTTCCCACAATGACTTGATTATAGACTAGTTCAGTAGAGCGAACTTGTACGATGTACCACCTGTCACTGTTTCGACCTTTGGCTCTGAAAAATATATACAAGAAATTACAGTCCGTTCTCTTTCTGTATCTTCTTACAAAATTTCAATCCAATGCTCAGAGAGAGTTATGACGATTTTCCCCAGGTCACTTGTTTGGAATGTAATTTAGGACTCTGCAAAAAGACCAACTTCCTCAGATCATATCTTCGCAAATATAGCGCGAAAATATCTGAAATTCGGACCGGAGGTTCAGTGCGATTTCGTCTCAAATGGGTTTTTTTTCGCTTCTGGAACGTCGCAGAAAAAAGTTATAGCGAAAATGCCACGATGACCTATTTGGAGCAGCGAAACCCTAAAATCCAAAGCTCTGATACCAAATGTTATGAAACCAACTCACAAAAGATAGAAAAGATAAATCAACACCTTAGAATTCAACCTCTTCGTGGGGGCAACCTCCTTTACATAACAATAATAATGTAAGGGTACAATAATAACAATAGTGGGCTTCAATGAGGCACAATAGTAACAATATGGGCACTACATGGGTACATCAATATAATAAGGGGGTTGTACTAATAACAATAAGGGGTTACACTAGTAGTATAGGGGCCTAACAAAATAGCACATAGTAAACCATTTGTGTCTTTCACTTTCCTTGAGAGTGCATCTGCCACAATATTTTGTTTCCCCCTTTTGTAGATAATTTCAAATCCATAACCCAACGTCTTTGTGACCCATTTTTGTTGCTCCTTTGAAGATGCTCTTTGCTCCAAGAAGTGCTTCAAATTATCATGATCTATTTTTACTTTGAAGTGTCTTCCCATTAGGTATGGATGCCATTCCTTAACTGCATGTTGTATGACTAACTTTTCTTTTTCATATATAGGTTTGAGTAAGTTCTTTCCTTTAAGTTTGCTACTTTCAAAGGCAAGGGGCTTCCTTCTTGCATCAAAACTGCACCAAAGCCATGGCTTGAGGCATCACACTCCACAATGAATATTTTTGTGAAGTTAATTGTAGCCAAGATGGGAGTTGTACACATAGCCTCTTTAAGTTCTTCAAATGATTTGGTTGCTTCTTTAGTCCAAGAAACTGCTTCCTTCTTCAATAATTTCGTTAGAGGTGTTGCTATCTGACCATAATTCTTGACAAATTTGTGGTAATATCTTGTCAATTCTAAGAATCCTTTGAGTTTCTTTAAAGTATTGGGGATTGACCATTCCCTCATAGCTTTGATTTTGTTAGGATCCACCTTGACACTATTGTGTGATACAATATGACCCAAATATTCCACTTCTTGAATCCCAAAGGCACACGTGGAAGGCTTTGCGTATAGTGTCAAAACCTTGTCAGCATGTTGTACATGCTCTTCCCAAGATTTGCTATGAATTATTCTGTCATCAAAAAGTACTAGCACAAATTTTCTAAGGGTTTGAAGATAGAATTCACTAGTCTTTGAAATGTTGAAAGTACATTTATAAGTCCATCAGGCATAACCAAAAACTTAGAATGACCTTCATGTGTTCTAAAGGTTGTTTTGGGAATGTCTTCTTGCTTCATTTTGATTTGATGATATCTAGAACGAAGATCCAACTTAGTAAAGAAGATTGCTTCATGCAATTCATCTAACAATTCATCAATGACAGGAATAAAAAATTTATTTTTGATTGTCATTTTGTTGAGCTGTATGTAGTCTGGACACATATGCCACGAACCATCCTTTTTGATAACCATCACCATTAGTGAAGAGAAAGCACTCTAGCTATGGTAAATGATGGTCACCTCTAACATTTCTTGAACCATATGTTCAATTTCGCTCTTTTGTGCATGTGGATATCTGTAAGGCCCAGTGTTAAGTTGTACACTTCTAGGTTGCAAATGAATAGCATGGTCATGATCTCAGATAGGTGGAAGACCCTTAGGGATTTCTCCAAATGCCTTAGCATGATTATTGATAACATTTTGAAGATCCACTGGAGCAGAGGATATAGATGTTTGAAGTTTGAACACCTAATAAACACAATTGTGCAACTACACCTGGTGTCCCTTTTTAGTAATATTGTCATGCTATTAGAGCTTATCACTTTACTACTTTTCCCTTGGATGCCTCTAAGCTCAATTTCCTTTCGTTTTGAGAAAAATCTTATGAAAGGATCTTGGAAAGTAAGGACAATTGTTTCCAATGATTGTAACCATAACTAATAACTATAGAGAAAAGGAAAATCCATGATTTCCATGGAAAATATTTCTTTTCTTCATTCGTCTTCTTTTATATTTGTTTTTTATTTTCATTCATCTTATTTTCTATTCCTTCTTTAATGTCATTCATCTTCTTTTCTATTCCTTCCTTACTTTCATTCATCTTCTTTTCTATTTCTTCATTAGTTTCGTTCGTCTTCTTTTCGAATAATTGGGAACAGTGACCCTTAATTCCTAATCATGGATTTTTCTTCTTTTCTATTACTTGCTTATTTTCCTTCATCTTCTTTTCTATTCGTTCCTTATTTTCATTCATCTTCTTTTCTATTCCTTCTTTAGTTTCATTCATCTTCTTTTCTATTCCTTCCTTATTTTCATTCATCTTTTTTTCTATTCTTGTTATGAATATAATAATAATAATCATAATTATGATTAATTAAGTGAACCTTGTATCAAAGTGTAAATAAACTTTGTTCGTTACAATTCCTTCCTTAGTTTTGTTCATCTTCTTTTCCATTTCTCTTTTAAGCTTTTCTTGAGAACTTGAGAAATCCTCCTTTTTCAATATACTACTATCCATTTCATTAAATTTTTTTCTCTATTTGAGATAAATTAATTTCTAAGTCTTCACTTTCTTCATGAGTCAAGGATGGGCCATCAATAGATTTAATTGGTCTAGTAGCTTTCTTTGGAGGCATGTTGGAAAATAATAATAACCCTCTTTATTACAACAAAAAAGGGTTCCTCTAATGAAAACTTAGGTGACTAGTAAGTTATGTACCTTAATTTGGAGATTATCAGAATGGGTAAAGCTTTATTGATATATCTTTAAGTTTTGAGGCCTTTTGGATCTGAAAATTTGTTCTGTAATACTCTGATATGTAGTTTCTACAATTACATGGTTGTGAACTAAATTTGACGTGCCAACTGAAAGTTATAGTAATTTTTCGAAAAATTGTTGATATTTTGGCCTCTTCTTACGAGTAAACTTGTATGGTGTGCCACATGTCCTAATCTTGAACCTGTACCCGAGGTACGACTATATGTCTCCTAAAATTCTTGAAGATTTCATAGTGAAAATTTCTAGACAAAAGATAGAACAAAAATACTAAGTTGACCTTTTTAAAATTTATATCATGACTGTTCACAAACCCTAACTTCCAGAGGGTATAACTCCCAAAGTATAGTGAAGCAAATTCTGAAAATGGAATCAAATATTCCCCAAGATTTCTCTTTATTATGATCCAAGTTTCACTTTATGAAGCTTTACATAACGAAGGTTATAGCACACTTGCCAAACTGCCTTGTTTGAGATTGAATTTTGGAGCATATAGAAACCCTAACTTCCTTGGAGCATATCTTTGAAAATATAGCGAACCAAGATTTGTAACTTCGACTAGGTGTTCATCACGATTTCGCCTCAATGTGGTCCAAGGTTCAGGTTCTAAAGTCTCACAGAGAAAAAGTTATAGCGAAAATGCCGAATTGACCTATTTGAGACAGAATTTAGGAGCATTCAGAAACCCTAACTTACTGCGACCATATCTTTGAAAATAAAGTGAACTAAGGTCCTAAACTTGAATTATAGAGTTTTTGGGATGTCTTCTCAATCTTCTCTAGGTTTCACTATTTGAAACCTCCCAAGGAAAAAGTTATAGTGAAAATGCCACGTTGACTTGTTTGAAGGAGCAAACCACTAGGATCAAGAGCTCTGATACTAAATGTTATGATACTTGCTGCCTTAAAAATGATAACAAACCAATAATTGCAGTCCACTTCGAGGGTGAAACCTCCTTTTACAATAAATACAATGAACGAGACAATATTTGATGATCCTAAGACAAGGTCTCCTCAGTATATATATGTTGGACACCTAATTTTCAATGGTTAGCGTGGAAGCTGAATGGACAAAAAGGAGTCCAAGAGACCTTGGGATGTGAAACCCAACGGTCACAACAATGTACTATAAATGTATATCTGTTGTTAATTAAGATTGTACTTTCATGTTTTATCTTTCATATTCATTTGTTGCCCATGTGTTTTTAACATGGTATCAGAGTAGGCGTATTCCTGCCCTGCATAATTAATTTGAGCCATTTGTTTTATGGTCTTTATGTGCAGATTATTTCTGCCATCAATTCTGCATTTCATGAATATTTTCTCAGCTAAATTTTAGCTGCAACCTGTTATTTCTCCAGCGCCATTTTTGGCTTTCCTCTGCTTTGTAACTCCTGATTCTGCCTATGTTCTACCTTGCATACAAAAATCTGCTCCTCTGCTCTCCATTCAAAAGCGCTGTCCATATAATACGCTGGCCATTTAAAAGCGCTGCCCATATAAACGTTGTGGTGTAAGTTGCCTGACATTTTCTCTGAAGCCTACCTATACGCTTGACTACTACGCTGCTCGATACCTGCCTTCAACCATTGACTGTGCCCGTTCATAATTGTCCTCCCTGCGCTCATTGTTGGCATGCTTTTGGGTGTAACGTCTCTCTGTTTTATAGAAGAAGAGCGTTTGATGAACGCCCAGCTCCCACAGAGAAACGCCCAGCTCCACGAATTTGCTCATTTCATACAATCAACATAAGGTTTTCTGCTCACAAACAGGGAGTGAAACAAAAGAAGTCCGACGATGTGCAACAAAAAAATGAAGGAGCTTGTCGTCATTAAGCACATTGAGAGCTAAGACACATACTATGTTTTGCTCTTCACGAAAACTGTGAGAGAGTTACGTGGTATGAAGGATTCGTGTTTCCGCGCTACTGTGTGGTAACACCTATTCTCTTTGGTCTTTGATACCATTGTGTGTGCCATTCCACAATACGGCTCTGCCCGGATACCGCCTCTGTTGGTCCACACCGTATACCACCTCTATTGTTCTGCACGCAGACTCCCTTCCCGAGTTCTCTCATCTGCGGGCCCTTCTTCTGATATATCGTGTTTCTATGTAAAGCCAACCTCATTCACTCTTGGGAGTTTGCTTCTGTTGATGGAATTACTCCGTGTCCATTACATACTGAACATTGGTTGGTTTTAATCTTTCACACCAGTTGCCTCCACACCATACTCCGGTTATAATACATATCGCTTGGTCAACGTACAACTCCGCTTAGTTAATAACACTTTGATACATACCGCCGTTTGTTGGTTAACTCTCGGTTTTAATTGTTGTGGTATTGCAAGACCGAACCTTTATTGTGTTAACTCTGCCATACCACAGTAAATTTTAAACTGTGTTTCTAGGCCCAAACTCACCTTAGCATTATACCGCTTGGTATTTCCTCCCCATACCACCGTGCGATACTATTCTCCATTGTCCAGTCAGTACACTCTACATTCACATTATTCGACTGAATTTCGTGTCAGTCTCCTTGACACTATTTTTGAGCTCATAAAAAGTTTGTAATAACACTCAGAAACGCCTCCACCACTCGAAAGTTTACTTACTCGTGTTGTTGCCCAATCTGTTGTTGTCAAAGGAATTCAAAAAGTTTTGAACGTCCCTGTCCGCTCATATTACGCTCCTCCAAATGCCGTATAGATTGGTGATACGATGCGTTGTTTGATGACTCACTGCATTTTTCGATGATGCTATCATGTGTGCAGCAGAAATAGTAGAGTCAAAAAAATATTTGGGCATTGCAAACTTGTTCTCTTCTAGGCGTTGCATGAAAACCTCCTCGTAAGCCTTTGTACTGTTCTTTGGACCCATCGCTGCCCACTGAAAATATTTGTTATTTGTAAGGGGAGAGAAGTAACAATTTGCAGAGTCCACCTATATTAACAATGAAGTTTGAATTTGCCATGGCGCATTGAATTTTTATGTGGTGCATTGGATATCAAAGTCTTTTTAATGATATGAAAGTGCTTATGGCTGAAAAAAAATAAAAAATAAAATTTGGTGGCATTTATCATCTTATACTGAAGGCAAAGCAACCGAGGGCTTTTAATATCATTGCCATAAGAGGAGTAGTGAGTCATGTGTCATATCAATGATTGGTGATTAATTGGTAGTCATATCAGCGGTTGGTGAATTTATATTGTGAAACCCTTGTAAATTGCAATATTGGGTTGGTTTATATATGCGCATTGGTAATTTTAGTGTGGCTCCATATACTGTGCGTTGGTTGTTTTGGGCTATATCTGGTATTTGTATTTTGAAGACAGAGTATCATATGATGCATGAATTAACTACTGGGCATATGCGTGTGTCTGAATAGTTCTGGAAAACCATCATTTTGGTAACAGAGCAACAAACAAATTTGTTTTTCTCAATAGCATCGCAATACAGTAAAGGACAAACACATGTATAAATTCCAGCATGTGCTAACTTGAATTGCTTTCAATTTCCATCAAATACTTGAAATATGAAGCCATTAAATTAAGGAGGAAGGGAATTATTTCAAAGGGGACAAGATTGTTTTATATCGACCCTGCTGCAAGTGTCTACATATTTCTTTCTAGAGAATTCAAGTGCTTAAAATTGTTGTCATTATTCTGCATTTTTCTTGGCACTCTTGAGCTGGAGAAAATGGGAAAAGCTTATGAAGTATTAGAGTTTTTGAAAAATCTGATACAATCTACTACTAATGACATAGTAAAAATAAACAAATCCTCTTTGGCTGACATTAGAATTTGTCTACAAAAAGCACAAGAGAAGATAGAATTTTTGCAGCTCGAAACTCAGCTACAGCAAGAAGAATTAAAACAGAGGAGTCATTCTAAACATGTTTCTGTTCAGAACATTGAGACTGCAACCCATCATAAGCAAGTCAATAATGTTACAATTGGTTCAGATTTAGTACCCAATAAAGCAGCAGTTGTACATGAAGATGCAAAAACTCAATCTGCACTTCCCAAGCCCATCATCAGACCTTGGGAACAGCTTGTCCACAACAAGCACAAAACTGGTTTTGGATATGACAAGGATTTGTCCTTTCATATTCCAGACTACTCAAAGCCCATTCAGTTTCAGAGTGCTGGATTCATTCATGACAATTCAACTCTAGCTGTTCCAGATTCTGCCCCTCTTCCACAACGACAACAACAACAACAGTTTGTAAAATGCCAACACTGTGACCGAGTTGGCCATTTGAAAGATCACTGTTTTGATCTTCATCCATGTAAGCACTGTTATAAAACAACCCATTCTTGAAACAGATGCTTCAAAAACAAACGTCCTGCAAGAACAAAGATTCATCTAGGATGGATCGCTTCTTGGCAATGGGCATCAACAGCCAAGAAGATATTCCAATCATATGTTAGAACTTGTTCCAGAGTGTTGAACAGTCTTGCAGTTGAGTTTTCTCCATCATCTCACCTTGTATCTGACAGGGGGGAAATGATGGTCATCTACAAGCTCCAAAGCCACATCAAGCGAGCTTGAGCCACAACCTGCCACACCAGTTTCAGAGTTGTAGCCAGAGACAAAAGATCCCCTGAGTATGCCTTCAGTTGGCAATCTGGGACACTTCTCTAGCAAAACTTCAGCTTCTTTGCCAGTTTCGGAAGATTCCAGGAACAAAATTGAGAAAAATCCTCTAGCAAAGACTCCAGCTTCTTGCAGTTTTGGAAAGAGTTCCAGGAATAGCATTAAGCATTCCAGAGTTGTTGGTCATCCTTAAACCATCACAGGTTGAAACTTCCCTTTTTAGATTGAAGTTCTCCCTTTTATGCGGGGTGAGACCTCCCTTTATTGGTTGAAGGTTTCCCTCTTCAAATCAATAGGAGCACTTCCTTTAGCAGAAGACTTCAACTTCTTGCTAGTTTTGGAAGAGTTCCGGGAACTGCACTAAGCGTTTCAGTGTTGGTGGTCATCCTTAAACCACCGCCCTTTATACCAACATTTCAGAGAGCACATTCAGCCTAGTGCTGCCATGCATTTTTGCAGATTTTGTATTACAACTCTCTTCTTGGATTCATACATAACCCTTCGGATTAAAGGGGGGAATGTTGGACACCTAATCCTCAATGGGTTAGTGTGGACGCTAAATGGACTAAAAGGAGTCCAAGAGACGTTGGGATGCGAAACCCAATAGTCACAACAATGTACTATAAATGTATATCTGCTGTTAATAAAAATTGTACTCATGTTTTATCTTTCATATTCATTTGCTGCCCATGTGTGTTTAACAATATATATAGGAGACACCAGATACAATTACAATAAATTGGGACCATGAGAGGATTCTAGCCGACATAACAACATAAAAATAGAAATATAATCGCTCAATATTGACGGCTTAATAAGAGGTTTTTGGATTAACATGGGGCTTATATAGGGTTTAACATGCTTCTTTGGAGAATTTTGTAAGTCTTATGCTTTATTTTTATATTTTGCATATTTAATGTGTGAAGTAGGGTTATTATTTTATGCCATGACTTTTTCTTGTCTCTATGTCGAAATCTTGCTCCATTATAGCATGCAAAATTGTTCTCTTTGAAGCCTACAAGGGAATTTTGATTGTGCATTCCTTATATTTAATTTCTCCTATCACAAGAAAAATAATTGGAGTTTTAAAAGTGGATGCCCTAGTCCTCCCCCAGTCTCCATCAAAACTGTTCTCATTGAATAAGCTCATTTAGGTTAAGACACTAATCATTATTGTGTTGATCATCCATAAAATCTATAAAATTTCTTCTTTTTATCTTGTTACTAGATGGCTAGGGTTAGATGCTAGGGTTTTAGGGTAGAATTTTGCATAAACATGAATCTGTGTTGTATGTTTATGGTTCATAATGAATTAGGAATTGCATAAACAAATAATACAAAAGCAAAATTTAGCATTGTTTCATGATTAAAATACCTTCTTTAGGGCTGATGCCATTCTTATTTGTTGTTTATGCATAGTTTTTTGCTCCAAACTTCCGTTTCCTAACCCTAATCCTGGCGATTATTGGAAGGTTTTGCTCTCTTTTTGTTGATTATCTTGGAAAGGTCTTTTCTTTGGCTTTATATGACATCATGTACCCTATCATTGCAAATCAACAAAACCCTAACTTATAACAACCATATTTTTGGTTTACATTGGCATATAATATGTAGGCCTTTCTAGGTCTTGTTTGTACTTTATCCCGTTTATTAGATCAAATATCTATCACCTTGAGCCATAGTACTTGAATATCCTTTAGGTGATTTTGAGAAGCCTCCCTTGTGGTCAAATACCACTAAAGAGCACAAGAAATGTCACTGAGGTGATAGTAGCAACACTTTCTCTTGTTGCCATAAGGTCTGGTTCCACCTAGTCAGGGTTTGCACTAGGCCATGCTAGATTTTGTGGCCACAGTGCAGATAAGGGTTGCCCTTGATGATATGTATTTTGGGTTTCTAATTGGCCGATCAATTGCGATGGTGGGAGATGTAGAGGTGATTGTTTTGAAGGATGGATAATTACAACAACAATTTTTGTTGGTGGCTTTAACTCCAGGAACGTTGCAACAACCTATTGTTAATTTTGTTGCATTGCATATATCTCATGCTTTGAAACCCTAGATTCATTATGTCAAGATTCTTAGGATGAAAGCAATTTTCTTATTGACGCTTGGGATGAGAAGTCATAAATAGAGATCCCAATCTCCCACTTTGGAGTAGTTGCTTGAACAAGGGATGGATTATTGGGAAGTGGTGGATTGAGTAGAATCCATGTATGTGGATAATGTTGAAAATTGTAACTAGGTTCAATGTTCATAATGACCTCATTGTAAATCATGACATTGTATATTCTTTATAAAGAAAGAAAAGAAAAGAAAAAAAACTATATTTTTGTTTTTGGAGTATGGCTTTCATACTCAATTTTGAGTGAAAAACATGTTCTTCGTGCTTTTAGGTCTTTTTAGGTCTTTCTAGGACAAATAATATTATTGGTCATGTGTCATAGTCCCATTTGGACTAATTATAATAAAGAAAAATATTTATCTTGTCAAGAAAAGGCCATGGATAAGCCCAAGAAAGGTTATATAAAGGAGAGGAACTCGACTTATTTCATCACTCATCTCACACAAGTTCGATATGCAATATCGAAGAAAAGAAAGAGTAGCTAGAGGATGAAGAAGAGGAGCGAAAGTCGAAGTTTGTCAAAGATACTCTTTTCTTGTCTCACTAGGGTTTGTGAAGCTGCTAGTTGCAAGAGGCCAAAATTCTATTGCAGGGGCTGAAGTTGCAGTACTGAAGTTCTGGAAGCTATCTCAAGGAAGATCTTGCTAGGGGCTGACGTGGGACTTGGAGGGTTGTTGGCTTTGGTCTTTGGGTCTTGGAAGTCTCTTTTGTAAGCAAATTCTAAAGAAGAAGGGAAGCATTTTTTGGGTGTTCCCCTTGGAGGGGTTTTGCCTTGGCTTGGAGCCTATATCATGTGTACTTTGTGTTGTTGTGATCTTCTTTGTTTTGGTAATTGCTTGATGAACAAAGATCTAATAAAGTAATAAAAGGCTAACAAATATCACAAGTAATTATCAAGTTAAGGAAAGTCGTCTAAATACTCATGTCTCTTGATTTTCCAACATGGTATCAAAGCCAAGGTTCAAAAGGAGATTGAAGATCACACCTTTGTTGGCACTATGGCAGGGTCTACAAGGAAGGGTTTCAAGGTTCTTGGAAATCTTGCTACATCCATCAAGAATTTCTATTGAAGATCATCTCTATTCTTACAAAATAAGTAATATATGGAAGTGTGTTCTCCGCTTTATCCGACACTTTCAAAGACGAGAATGTATGGGCTATTGATAGTGGTGCCTCCAGACATATGATGGGAGAATGTAGTCAACTACAAATCCTATCTAAGGGTAACTCATCTTATTTAATGAAACTTGGAGAAAAGAAGAGCTATCTTGTGAAAGGGATTGGATCCACTTCTTTGGAGCTAGAGTCTAGTGGAAGCATTCACCTCAACAATATATTGTATGTTCTAGGCTATGAAGAAAAACTTACTTTCTATTTCTTGTCTAGAGGATAAGGGTGATAGAGTTCCTTTTGTTGATGGAAAGGTTTTGGTTTGGGGTAAGGGCTCAAGTATTAATGATGTTAGGGTAATTGGGATTCATGAGGGGACATTGTATATACTCTTTACACTTCTATCTCATGCCCTAGTCCACTTGGAAGTGAGTCCTTTCGGACTATGGCATAGAAGGTATGAACACTTTCATTTTAAGATTTTGCCATCTCTAAGTCAAATGGTCAATGACATCCCTGAGTTGATGGAAGAGCATGAAGGGACTTGTAAGGGATGTGCTCTAGGCAAGAACGTAAAGAAACCATTTGCAAGTAGTGATACCATATTTAGGGAAATTTTAGATCTCATACACTCGGATGTATGCTGACCTATGGCAATCAAGTCTCTTGGTGGGCATCAATATTATGTAACCTTCATTGATGATTACTCAAGGAAGACTTGGTTATACCTTCTCAAGAATAAGGATGAGGCATTTGAAAAGTTTCAGGAGTTCAAGAATGAAGTGGAAAACCTAATTGAGGGAAAGATCAAAATTCTGAGGTCTAATAATGGTGGAGAATACAACTCCAAAGAATTAATAGCTTTTATTCAGTGTTCCATGGGGATGCGTCCCCCAGGGTGGGGTGCGCGCACCCCTCGCACCCCACGCACCCGGGACGAGGAGACTCTTGGGGGTGTGTTTCCCCACGTCCCCCTTTTGGGGAGACTCGGGGAGACGCAAGGGGGTGCGTTTCCCCAGTGTGGGAGACTCGACTCCCCGAAAGGGGTACTTCTGGGCGTCCCCCCCCAAAAATGGGGTTCTTCTGGGCATCCCCCCGAAAATGGGGTTCTTCTAGGCGTCCTCCCTTCATTTTTGTCTAATTACCCTTGAAAAAAAAACTAAACTAACAATTACAAATGATGACTTTATGCAGCAGATGGATGTAGAGGACCAATCATTGAGATTGAGTCCTTGAAGTTGATTTTATTTTCAGTGTTCATTTTCCATTTTTACTTTTCACTTTTACTTTTAAGTTTTAACATTTGAGTTGTGACACTAGATATTGATGACTGACTCTTCACTCTTAACTATTTTTGAGTTTGAAACTTTGAGTTATATAAATTGAAAATTTTAATTTAGTGTTCAATTTAGAATCTAGAAAACTAGAATGATGAATGATGAATGATGAATTCAGTATTTTCAATTTTCAATTTAATTTTTAAATCAATCATTCAATGTAGATTATAGAATGATGATTGATGAATGATGAATGATATGGATCAATGTACATTGTATTTGAATATTTCATATTGAACTTTATTATTGAATCTTATGGTACCGAATCTTGATGAATTAGCATTTAGAACATTATAATGAGTATGTCATATGAATGATGTATGTATCAAAATAAATGATGAGGACGGACCAAGATTCAATTACAATATGTTATTATTTGATTCAATTATGAATTTAAATTTTATGTATGGATCAAATTTGAAATTTCAATGTATTGGTATTACTATTACTAATTAGTCTATTTAATATGCTTTCATTATTGAACAATGAATATGAACATGAAAATTTCAAAATTATATACATATATAAAATATATATAATTAAAAATTATATTATATATACCTCGACGTCCCCCCATCTCCCCTAAATTTCCCTAAAATTTGAGGGTACTCCCACGCGTCCCCTTTGTGCGTCTCCCTGCACCCGCGTCTCCCCGTCCCGGAGACTTGGTGGAACATTGGAATAAATAGATTTTAGAATCAACATTTCAAGGAACCCAAGACAGTGCTTCCTCCTGCACTCTTTTGAAAATATATACGGACATCTACTAGAAAGTGAGTATCACCCTGTCTGATACCTCCTTGGAACTTTGAAATCACAGGCCTGAGTAAGCAGCTCCCAAAAGTTATGCTGGAAAGATATATTTGAAAACAGAGTTGCCATGCCTTTGACATTTTCCAGATTTGGAGACAACACAAATTCCAAAGTCTGTAGCTGCCCTTCATCCAATTTATAATCAGATCAGAGTCCCCATAGCTCTCCAACTGAGGAATCTCATGATCGCTTGCCACTTTTAGAAGTAGCTTTAATGTCATTATCTCTGAATAGTTGTTGATCTCCGAAATGTTCATGAGAGAGATATAAAGAACCCTTCACTTGCTCTGTCAAAAATAAACCAAAAATATTGATTTGTCAAGTTGTGGATGGTTTAAGATTTTGGTGTTATGTTGTTTTGGGTAGATTTTAATTTCCAAAAATTGATTGGATCGAGGTTGCACACTGGAAAGATGGGATGTGTCTGTCTTGAAAGATATCCAAATTATGAGCTAACCATATTCCCTACACAGCCTCGAAAGGAAGATCATTGAAGGATTTCAATTTTTTTATTCTGGAACCAATTTTTTAGGGCCTCTTTCACTGACTGTCTATGTGAAACCTGGCTGATGGCTTGTACGTTGTTACTAACTCATCAATGCTCACATCAAGATGGCATAAGGGAAATAATGTAACAAGTGATCCATAGATTTGCCAACTTGCTTACATAAGGCACATCTGCCTGGGCGATTTGTGCCGCTATTTTGGAGCACATCCCAGGTCAATTCTCTGTCTTGAAGAGAGGGCACATCTAATCTCTAACTTTTGATTGTGCCTAACATATAACTTTGTATGGTGTTGGCTTCCGCAACATGATTCCTTGGCCAAACTAAAGAACCCTCTTCATCTTTTTGCCTGATATGCCTTTATTTTAGCAGGCGCACATTAGCCTTTGACAACCTGGAATCAGGTTCTACCAATCGTAGATCCTCTTCATTTTTTATAAGTGCAAATACCTTGATTTTGCATGTGACAATTAATGCCCAATGAAGTCTATATGACAATCCACTTCCAACACATGTAACTGCCCCAATTTGACTTTATTCCATTTCCCTATCTTCCAAACTAACCAACACCATAGGAGCCGAAGCCAATGCACTCAAAGCTATGGACCCGTTATGAAAGGATTTGTTTTCCTTCTTGATCCATGTCCTTAGGGGAGAGGCTTAGTATACTTTCGAATTATTCCTTGCGTCCACACCCCTTGATTTGATATAATCCTATGAAGGATTTTGGTTACCAAGGCCTTCTTAAAGAGATGTTTTTGATAAGCCACTTGCTGTTTTCAACCTTATGTTTTGCTAATCTTCACCATTTTACCAAACAAGTTTAAAACACCCTTTTCAGATTAACTCTAGGACCCCTTCAAAAGTAATTTTATGCAAGTAAAATGGAATTTTGCTTCCAAAACTGACTTGACCAAGGTCAATTTGCCTCCCAAAGAAAGGCATCTATTACATCACTGCTTAATTTAATCATTTTATTCAACCACTTCTAATTTGATATCATGTAGTCATATGATTTGAAATAAGAGTCTAGATACTTGAACCCTGCTTAAAAGTGTAACTGCTGCTAGGGAAAGAGTTGCATGGACCTCCTAATAGACTTTTGCTCCACCCCATCGAATGTGATGGAAGATTTCGGCTATTAATTTCCATTCTTGAGGTTGTACAATATAAATAAAAAACTTCCTATAGTTTTTGTACTTCCCTTCTCTAGACATCACAAAAAAAATATACATAAACAAACAATAAGTGTGTTATCTCAACAAAAAATTGAAATACAAGAAGTGATAGAGGACACCCTTTTCTTGATGCTCTCAAGGGCTTGCGAAATCCAATATAAATCCCCTCCAAATGAAACAATAAATGAGATTGAGGAAATGCACATTAATATTGAATTGATCATTTGGATGCAAATTCCTATATGAGGCAGAATAAGATTTAGAAAGAGCCAGGAAGATCTATCATAAGCCTCAGATAAATCTACCTTCATGACTGTTGCATCAATAATTTAATGCTCTTTTGATAGAGTGCAAAGCTTCATGTACTAGCCCAATAACTTGGGGAATTTGTCTATCGTTTATAAAACCAAATTATTGTTTTAATGTTGACTTTGAAAATACCTTTTTAACCTCAATTTCTACAATTTGAATTATTCTCTTATAGATGTAGTTACATAAGGATATGGGCGCAAAATCATCAAATGGTTTTGGACTGTCCCTTTTTTATTACTAGAGGAATCGACAACTAGGCCAATCTCGTACTCGCGTGACACAGGGTCTATTCTAACTACTACCACTCTAAACTCTAGGCGTGTACGTAGGCCCCTTTCCGCACACACAAGGTGAATCGGGGGGATTTGAACAATATACCTTGCACTATTACTTCATTTACATGGCCATTGCCAGTTGAGCTGCCTATCAGGGCTTTGGACTATCCTTCCTTGGAATTAAAGAGAAAAGTGAAATCAAATGCTGCAAGTGATTTTCTTGTTCTTTTAGCATCCTCTACCACCCTTAGCAACTCCTCTTCGAATATATCATAAAATCCTATAAAGAACTACATTGTAAACGTATCAGCCTTGGGTTCTAATCCTTCTTAAAGGAACCCATATCAACTTTTAATTCTTCTTTTACAGTTCCTCTACATTATCTCATTTTTCTTCTCCACAAAATTAGGGAAGAAGGATTTAATCTTTAATATTTCAACAAAATTGATTTTGACTCGTTCTTTATATAAATTCTTAAAATGAGTAGCCCCCATGTTTGCTAAATCCTTGAAGGACATTGCCATACATTGGGCTTGTGCATTGCGTAGATTCTATTGATTGGCGTAGTTATGGAATATCTTGTTTTTTCATTTTGTTTGGTTCTTTATATAAATTCTTGAAATGACTAGCTCCCATATTTTGTAAATCCTTGAAGGACATTGTCATACTTACATTGGGCTTTTGCATTGCCTAGATACTATTGGTATTTTTATAATGATTGGCATAGTTATGGAAATATCTTGTGCTTTCATCCTCATTTGGGCAGCCAAAGAGCCTTCCATAGGGCATCCTTGTCTTCCAATAGTTTCTACTTAGCATTTTCCAAAGTCTTCAGTCTACTCTGATTAGAATCCTTTAGAAATTGAGTCAAAATCTTGAGAGTAATTCTCTTCCATGCCTTTCTTAGCTATGGAAATATCTTGTGCTTTCATCCCCATTGGCTAGCCAAAGAGCCTTGCTCTTTAACTTCCATAGGGCTTCCTTTTACTCTAACAATTTGCTCTCAACATTTTGCAAACTCTTCATTCTACTCATATCAGAAAAACTTAAGTCAAAATCTTGAGATTAGATCTCTTTTGTGTCAATCTCAACTACGATAAGAGCTTTCTTTTTTGTACTTTTTTTTTGTCAAAAGTGCATTTTGATACAACAATTTTGACTTTTGTTGAGATTCGCTGCCATTTGAAGATTGACATTTTTCCTTGGAGAGGCATTATATCCCATCTATTCAATCTTGATAAGGTTCACAAGCCCCTCATCTTTTAACCATTGGGCATAAATTTAAGAGGGTTATAAGGTTTTCCCCCTTCTTTTTATGAAGGAGGATTGAGAGATGATCAAAATCCCCTCCTACCTCTATCCAAAACCTAGTCCTTTCTTGGTCATTCATGACTAACTTAGACACAAAATCTGTCCACCCTTTTAGCTATTTTCCCCTTCCCAATCCTCATATTTCTCCTTGTTGAAGAGAGCTTTAAAGTCTTTGTTACCTCCTATAGTTGCACTCCAAGTGATAAAGCCTTGGGATCTGAGTGCAACCCTAGGGGAAATCAGGATGGTTGTCCAATGTCACCCCCACATCAACACTTTTCTCTTTAGCCAGTGCATGATGGAATAGTGGATCAGGGCTAGTGCCTGTCAAGTGGGCGATAGAGCCAAAGTTGCATTCAAGAGGGTTCAAACAATATGGATGAAGAAGTTGTAGGGATGTTATAAACATGCTCTAACTAACCCAAAGGATTTAATTAAATTGTAGGAAATTATAGGCACTGGGCAGGCCCATCCAAAGGTGCTCCTCACAAGAAGTATTCAATATGATTAACAAAGACATGTTTACCATGAGTAGAAAGAAATAGCAGCAACCTCTCAATGAAATGACAACGCATTCTTTATTGATTAATAGAAAATCGACAAAAACACAAGGGTTTCACCTCAACCTTTGCCGTTCTTTTGTGGTAAAATTACCGTTCATTAAGATCCTTGCCACAATCTTATTCCAACAATAAAAAAATCCAACAACAAGAGGAAGATGTTGAACCTCACAGAGAACAAACCCTCAACTTTGTCCTCGCAAATGTCATCAACTAGGCTTTGCGAATGAGGCAGAGTCCTTTTATAGAGTTGAATTCAATCATTGTTATAATAAAATAATATTTAGTGTGTTTAAGATCTGCTTTTACCCTCTAGAAATATTGATAAAATATTCATCCATTGAAGTGCTTTGAATTTTTCAACTTGTGTGCGCATAGTGTTTGAAAGATGCACATAATATTGTTTGAGTGAATATTTGTTGCTGTGTCACCTTCCTATGAGAGTGCTCAAGGAGGTTTATTAGTTTTCTTGAAGCTTGTATGCCCTCATCAATTAGCACCCTATCTCATCATGTGGCAATAAAAAAGAGGTGGAGTTCTTGCCTATTCCTTGCTACATGTGTCCTTTAGATATGCCATTGGTACTCCCCAAGGTCTCCTAATGTTGTGGGTGCTCCTCTAGCATGCTTGATTTGACTATCTTATGAAAGACGTTCTCTAAGATACTTCTCATCATGCCAACAAACCCGTTAAATCATGTGTGATGCCTCCATATGTGTAGAAATGCCTTAAAAATTGTGGTTACATGCCTAAGGTGTTCCTTACTGAAAGAATAAGCATCAAAATTTATAGAAAAATAATTTCCATCACTAACCCTATGATACCTCCATTAACCCACTTGGGCATTAATAGACTTCACATCAATTAGCCTAGCATCTTCAAATATTGGGAGGAAAATGCCTAGGGATATTTCCTTACTGAGTTCTTGTAGTTTTCAGTTCTTTTAATTGTGAAATTTACCTAAGCTTGACCTTTCAACTTTTACGAACTATTGATCCAACATATCATCCTATAAGGGATCTTCTCTTCGCATGGCCCATATATATTGACAATATTGAAGGATTTTCCAAGACCCAAAGAACACAAAACAACTCCAATCCTTAAATGCATCATCACCAAATGTTTCAATCTTAGTGATTTGTTTCCCCACCTAGTGAACAAATGCCACGAAGGGCCTATTGAATCTAAGCCTAAGAATTTTCACTCCTTCCATGACTTTGAAAACCATTAATAAACTTATGCCCCTTTCCCATTGTTTTTTGGATCAATATGATATCAGATATCAGTAAGCCTTCTTAAGACAAATTGCTAGGAATCTTTTCTCAAGCCCCTGATGTTCAAAGACAAAATAAGCATTTGGCTAGCTTCACTGAGACATACCATGCGTTAAGAGTCCCTTCCAAAATATATTTTGTTTCTCATCAATGAATTTTTTGATAGCTTTATTTTGGGCAATAAAAATGTGTGATTTTCTCTCTTTTCCTTGAGATCATTTCCCTACACTGTTAATCCTTCCGCCACTCTCCAATCTCACGTTAGATCTCTTCCTAGTTTTGATAGGGTATTTGAAGGGGTCATCTTCAACATGACCCTCTCCATCATTGAGGAATATATTGGGAAAAATCCTTTTTTAGCCATGCAACAATGTAAGGATGAAATATTTTATCTCTTCTACAGCTGAAACCAGAGGAAGGCCCTTTCTAATTCCTATTGAAAGACGCCTTTTTAATCCTTCGTGTTGAAATCACCTAACCTATACTTCCCAATACATTTGCATTTAGAGGCATCCAATGAAGGCCATACATATAAGGAAAGATTTAAAGGAGAATTTTCACTAGGCAGCGGAAGAAGGTCATTTGATATGTTACTAACATTTTCAAAGGATTGAGTTATGAGTGGCTCTAATATTTGTGGTTGACTAATCAATTATCTTATATAAGCATGCAGTTATATATATATCACGAATCCAGGTACCAATATTGGGGAAAAGTTGCAATTGCAAATGTTGATTCCAAGAATAACTTCAGGAACCACTGCAAGAAACTTTCATTTTTCTTGTCAGCAATTAAGACAATCCTTCTTGAAGTTTTCTTCGTGGCTACAATGATGACACCTACCCTTCTTCTTCTTCTTCCTTCCCATTAGTATTATTATTTCTTTTAAAGGTTTTTGGTGCTGTTGTCACAAAATACACTCTTCTTTTCCCCTTTACTACTTGATGAGTAAAGTGCTGTAGATGTCTCTGAGATCAATCCAACATTTTTTCTGTTAACTTCCTCCATCATAATGATTGAAGTTTGAAAATGCCTTCTGCAAAGTTGGACTGGATTGCATTCCTACTGCTACAGCAAGACCTTTATAAGGCTCTGACAAGCCTCCATTGTGAGCCATCATATCATCCTTACCTTTGATCTTTGAACTCCACATTGCCAAGTGGATCTAATTTGGGTGCCAAGAAACCCCATACTCTGAGTCTTCCATCTTCATCATAAAACCTTTCCTTCAATAACAAAGACTTGTATTATAATTCTTACTTGCTTGTCATGTGATCTGAAGAACCTTTTGAAGATGTGGCACTGCAAACCACATTATCACTGAAGTTCAGTATGAAGCATGCAATCAAATATCCATCCTTGTTTTCCAACTTGCATTCTTCTTGAGTTGTTGATTTTGTTTTGTGCTGTACAAAACCCTGACCAGGTCCTTCTCCAACACAAATATTCTTATTTTGATCTTCTGCAGATTGAAACCCACAGAATCAACTTGTTCAAACATTTTCTGGTGAGCTTCTGCAATGAAGATGGCCATCTCTTCAAATGTTCACTCTGATAACATTTTCTCCCATCGTCATGAACACTACTCACACAAAATAGTAAAATACATTCTTTTGGCAGATCAAACCTTGGGATCTTATACCACATTAATAATGACATGCCTTTAAAGTGCATATAGAAATAACACCAATAAAATAAGAACAATAAACATATGAAAATTGTTGGAAGGATCCCAACAATTTTTTGCTCTTATATTAACCAGAGAATTATCAGACCCCAATTTTCAGAAAGACTTGAACCCAAGGTAGTCAGACTTGGCTGAGTTAGACCACCTATTCCGATTATGACTTGGTTTTGAACATTTTTTTTTTCTGATTTGTCCAAGTCACTCTGTAACTTGGTTGAGTTAGACTGAAACTCTGAACTTATCTGAATCTATATCTGTCAGACATGATGAACACATTAGTCTGTGGGCCAGGTCGAGGCATGAATAACGTACGAGAGAAAACAAAAAAAAGTTTGAACCCTTAACATACCTTGGTAAGAAGCGACCCTCAATTTTATTATCTATTTTTATTTTCAAAACTTGCATTTGAAGTGTTATGTGCGGAAGAGAACCTTTTATGGCATTTTGGTGATTTTACAATATCTTGGAGCCAATCACAGTTGGTAATCTTCTTGTGATTGTTGTCTATCCGTTTGCTCGCACAGATTGAACAGGGCTTTTTGCGAAATTTTTGCCCATTCTGTTTTGAGTTTGAGGTGGATGTGTGAGCTTCATGGCATTTTAGGGTATCTCCTTAAGAAGGGAGTACACTTCATGGCATTTTGGGGTATCTCCTTAAGAAGGGAGTACAATAGATGCAGAGGCTAATCCAGAGGATATTCCTGGAGATTCTGCTTATGCTGATGATCTTGATAAGTCATGGGTCATTTAGAGCTTCATTGATTATGTATTTTGCTCCAATATACCATTTAGTTATTCAGAGATTTAATGTTATGCATCTTAAAACTATTAGTTTATGTATGTCCGAACTTGCACTTTCTTTAATACCTTACATCCAATCTTTATCACAAAGTTCCTCAAATTTGAACCTTAAGGTTCGAAATTTGGCCAACCTAAAAAACAAAATAAAAAGAATTCGTTCAGGTTCGGTGAACCTCAAGGCCGAACCTTAATGGGTTTGAATGTGTTTAAATCTGACCTCAAACTGAATATAAAGACAAATTTTAATTGAAATGGTTTAGTGTTTTGTTGTTTAGTGGGTCAACAATTGAAAAAAACAATGGGCATCCTCCACTGCAGAGTCTCATTCTGCCACAGATAGTCTCAATTCCTTCTTGGTGCGCCATGCGCAGTCTTGTTCATTCTGCAGCATGCCACCATGATACTTGCAAACCTCTCCAGCTCAAGCCTCAAACCCTACCCAACTGTAGTCTGTAGCTTGAAAATTGAATTTTTTGCCGCCTGCAAACTTCTGCTCAGGTGAAGAGTGGGACAGGTTTGGGAGTTGGGACCGTTATTTTACAATGTTGAGGGAATCCCAAAGTGTAAATGCTCATCTCTATGCAGTGCACAATTGGTGACGGAAATATCTGAATGGATTTGATGTTTAATTTTTTTAATTATTTTTTTGGATAAACTCCTAAAGGATTTGGCATTAACTCTTGAATGAAGTGTGAATGAGTATTTATTTTGCCAATTCCTTTTCGACATTGATTTTTTTGAGCATGTATTTATTTTATTCATCTTATTTTTAATATAATAATTTTTATTTATTTTATATTTGAGGTGATTTTGTTATGAATAAAATTAAATGTTGTATTAATGTTTTAATTTAGGAAGAAGGGACACGATCAAAAGATCATGCCTTCTCATGTAAAGGCACCCGAAGCTGTATTTTAAGCCAGGGCTGCTCATTGTAAAAATCCATATTATTGATTCATATATAAATATATATATATATATATATATATAAATAAAATATCTTATTTTATAAATCTCTTCTTCATTTGGTATCAGAGCAGTTCGTTCATGGGCAACCGCTGCATAGTTCGCTGTCATTCCAAGCAAATTCGTTCGATTTTCATCGCTTCCGCTGCTGTTTGCGCTCCTCGCTGTTACTATTCCGGACTGTCACTCTTCGCTGTCCACGACGATTCGAAACTGTCCCTGCTGCCATAACTCTGCTCGTCCACCATCTCTATTCTGAGTCAGAATTTCTGACATCCTGCACCATCAATTATCCAATTATGCGAGTCATTTTTTTGCTGACCTATGCCGCTGTCCATCTCCAACAAAGTTGCCCCGGACACATTTGTCCTCGTTCGTTGTCTGACCACTCTGTGGCATTTTTTCTGTAGCCTCAACAGTTGCACCTGCAGCCATTGGCCTGTCACCTGAATAACTAGTATCGTTACTTGTAAGTTATATAATAACTTATAATTACATAGTCATAATCCATAGTTATATAGTTTATAGTATATACTATATATATATATGTATTAAAGTTAAAGAAGTGAATCAAAATGGATAGGATTACATCGCCACTAAGCTCGAACAATGACAATGTGTGAATTTAGTAAAAAGCTAGACGAATTGGAGAATAAAGTTAATTAGAGTGACGAGAAATTTTTGAAGGTTCAAGAAAGTTTAGTGAATCAGCTTCAACAAAATTATAATGCCCTTTGGAAGGCCCACGAAGACTTGCGAAACCAGGTTTTGATCATAATCACAACCAAGTGATGGTTATGCTAAACATGATCTTTCAAGCAATTAGCACTGCCACTGCCCAACATCGGAATGCAACCACTCAACAACAAGACTGCTTGAATACATCAAAACTATCAAGCCCACATCATTCTCCTGAATCTCGACATTCATCTACCACACTAGAGCCAGAAAACAATATACCGAATCTCCAAAAAATATTGATGCCCAACCAAGTTCTTGTTTTCAATCCACCAGTTGTCACATACCAATGAAGAAGCTGTTGTGAATATATATATATATATATATATATAGTATTTTTGTACTTTTCTTATATAATATATTTGTCATATCATGGATATTTATATGGTTTAGATCTTCTGAGTATTCTACTATGTTTATGAACTTTGTTCATAACAAGAGCAAAGCTCGAGTTGTTGAAGTTTGATGGTAATGAAAAAGACGGTGTAGCATGGTTTAATAAGGCAAAAAAATGTTTTGAGATTTACAATATTGACAATGATGATGAAAAAATCAAGCATTCATCCATGCAGCTAGAAGGTGACACATGTTGAAGAATCTAGGGCAATTAGGTATAGTAGGATTCTTCTTGTCTTTGATAACAATTTGTGAAGCTCTTTTACAATTGATCTTGTTAGCTTAATCTTCTTCTTAATGCATGTGTGTTTACTTCATCAAACTGCTACCAAAAACATAAGAACAAGAACACAAGATGTTGGTTCTCTGTCAGGGCAAAACATCTCTCCCTTAGAGAGGAAAACCTTTCCGTAAATTTCTCTTATTGAAGCTTCTTATTGATCAATGCCAAACCCTAGACCCTTAACAAGAATATCCTCCAAGTGCAAGTCAAGTCCTTCCTTCTTTCTGCACTTTGTCTCCCGACACTTGTTGCTTTCCTTGCAAAAAGACATTGAAATATATTCGGAAGGGGACATATACTTACTTGATAGAGTTTGAGATGTAGTGGGCTTGCTCTCTTCTTAAAGACTTGATGGCTTGCCTTCCTTAGATGTTGATGTTCTTCAAGTTGCTTTCTCCAAGTGGACTTGCTTAATGATGAGATTTGCTTGATGACTTGTATCTTGATGTAGACCCCTCTTTGATTTTCTCTTCTTGTAGGTGCCTTTATATAAGGCTTTTTATTTTGCTTTGTAGCCTTCCTTGATGAATGATAGATGGTAGACCTTCTTGTCCTTGATGTGATTGAGACTTCTTGGCTTGATGCTTCAACCTTGTAGATTTTCTTCCTTGATGAGTGTTCTTGAGATGCCCTTTCCTTGATGTGTCACCTTAGCTCTAATTCCATATTGAAAAATCTAGGGCAATTAGATATAGTAGGATTCTTCTTGACTTTGATAACAATTTGTGAAGCTCTTTTACAATTTATCTTGTTAGCTTAATCATCTTCTTCTTCCTATTAATGCATGTGTGTTTACTTCATCAAACTGCTACCAAAAACATAAGAACAAGGACACAAGATGTTGCCTCTCTGCCAGGGAAAAACCTCTTTCTCTTAGAGAGGAAAACCCTTTCGTAAATTTCTCTTATTGAAGCTTCTTATTGATCAATGCCAAACCCTAGACCTTGACAAGAATATCCTCCAAGCACAATTCAAGTCCTTCCTTCTTCCTACACCTTGTCTCCCGACACTTCGCCCTCCTTCCGACAATTGGTGATAGACCTTGTTATGTGAGCTCTAGAAGAGAGGCTTATCATTGATCCTTAGTGAGGTCCTTCACCTATGAAGATACTTTCCTTCTCTTGTCCAAGCGAGCTTCTTCTTGATGTGTAGTTGTAGATTTGATGTGACAGAACTACAACCCTAGTTTCTCACACTTGTGGGAGGTTTCCCTTATACTTTTGGCTCCTTTCTCCTTCGCTTGAGAGACCCTCTTCTTCGTTTGAGTAGGAGGCCTTATAGGCCTAATTTACTAGCCCAAACGATAAGATATGTATCATTGTGATCTTGTTGCTGTCATGACTGTAGACTGCCCTTCTTTCTCGCACATGTGACTATTTTTCACCCTAAAAACAATCCCTCCAACTTTGGTTAGACTACTCATCCTTCGCTGCACTAGAGGCTCCTTAAACTCGCTTTCCCTTCATCCTTAACTCGTCTTTTTTTTCTCGCTGATTTCAAAGGTACTGTAGGCTTGTCGTTGGAGGAGTGGACAACCTCTATATATAGAGGACTGTCCCTCCTTTAGGATGACTTGAGAACAATAGGCTGGCTTCACTTCTTTTGCATCGAAATTGCTTCTTTGATGATGTCGTTGCATGGAGAGGACTTTGACTTTGCTTGGAGAGATATTCTTCGACTCTTATAAAAATATATGCATGGTGTAACATTCCCTTAAGGTCTTCAACATTTTCTTTTGACTCTTTGATTCACCTATAGCACTTTAACATGTGCTAGACCTATTTCAATGAGTAAGAAACTCATTGATAAATATAACAAAAATAATATTTCTTTTCTTGGATAAATACAAAGATCAAAAGTACATTTATGAAGACTGAACCTAGTTACACTATCTTCAACAACACATATAATTGGTACTTGTGGTGGAAGAAGTCACATATGCAACTGATTGTAGTAAATTCAAAGATGCTTTCTTTAAACGATTCCAGGGTGTCGAGGAAGAAGATTTCTTCACAAAACTCACCAGATTACAACAAAAAACAAATGCGGAGGAGTATACAAGAGAATGGAAATCTCTGGCTACACGAGTACCCAGATTATCAGAATAACGACTTATTCAATCATACCTCATTGGACTTGAACCATATCTCCAAGTTGAACTCAAGCATTATGACATTACATCTATCGAAGAAGCGAGGCAAAAAGCAAAATATGCAAAATAGAAATATGAAAGAACACTGTTGCCAATGATTGAAAAAGTATACTCAAAGAGGAAGGTTTCCCCAAACCTTTGACATGGAGAATACGAAGTATGTTCCACCACATATATGAGACGAAAAATCTAATATGGAGGTGCAAAGAATAAAAGAAGGTAAATGCAAACATTGTGGAAAAAAGGCAACCCAAACACAAATGGTTTAAGGGAAAAGATACCAAGAACTTCTATAAGTGTGAAGCAACCAATGATTCAAATAGTGAAGAATCAAACATTGAAGAAGTTGAGGATTCTCATCAATTGTCCCTAGAATTAGACAACAAAAATGTTCCACAAGTATTGCTATCAACCACGACAAGAATAACCAAACCCCAAACCTTGAAGTTAAAAGAGCATAATAAAAAGAGCAATGTGATGATTCTAATCGATACAGAAAGCACTCACAATTTTTTGGATTCAAATTTTGTAAAAAGGCTCAACATTTTCACATATCCAATGCCTAATATGAAAGTGATGGTAGCAAATGGAAAGAAAATCGAAGGAGTGGGAAATGCCATAAGGTTAAATTGCAAATTCATGATTACTATTTAGAATCCCCATTTTACATAGTACCACTTGGGTAAGTGGATGTGGTCTTAGGTATCCAATGGCTACAAATCTTAGGCGCTTACTTTGCCAACCATAAAAAACAATTTATAAAGTTTAGATGGGAAGGACGAAAATATAAGTTTTATGGTTTTCAACCACCTCAAAATAAAATTGTATCATCCCATCCGATGGTGATGCTAATCCGAAAAGCAGCACCCACATATATAGTGCAATGTCATCAGATGGAAATGTTGGCTTCAAAATTGATTAACGAAGAATCGCTGGAGGTTCATGAGTTAATTCAAGAACACAATAAAGTGTTCCAAGGTCCTCCACTATGGATGCTTCTTGAAAGAGAAATTAGCATATAATCCAAGTCAAGTCAAGATTGAACCCTGTAAATGTCAAACCATATAGATATCAACATCATAAAAAAATTGAAATCGAAAGAATAGTCCAGGATCTCTTAAAATGTGGTATCATAACAAAAAGTAGAAGCCCATACACTGCGTTGATGGTTCTATTTTGAAAAAAGGATGGATTGTTTAGACTATGCGTAGATTGTAGAGGATTAAACAAGATAACGATTAAGAACAAGTTCCCTATTCCCTTCATAGACGAAATGTTGGATAAACTTCATAGGGCCAAATATATTTTAAAATTGGACTTGAGATCCAGATATTACCAAATTAGAATAAGATTAGAGGACATCGCAAAGATTACCTTTCGAACTTGTGAAGGTTATTACGAGTTTAAAGTAATGCCTTTTGTGTTAACCAATGCAACAACAACCTTCCAGGCTACCATGAATGAGGTATTCTGACCATACTTAAGGAACTTTGTTCTAGTTTTCTTTGATGATATTCTAGTCTATAGTAAAACAATGGAGAAATATCTACAACACCTGGAACAAGTTCTCACTGTACAAGAAGAAAATTAGTTTTGGAAAAGAAGAAGTAGAGTACCTTAGACATGCAATATCACAAGGAGTAAAAGTAGATCCAAATAAGATTAAAGCTATCACCAATGTTATCAGAACCAGACCGATCATCGAACTAGTAAAGCCCCCCAAATTGGGGACCGGTCAGAACTGAATCAAAACCGGACTGAAAAACCAGTCAACCAAAAACACATAAAATATTCAAATTTTAAAGAAAACCAAATATATTCATGTGCATCCATCTTAATCCAAACCATTTATACACAAATAAGCAAAAGTTCTCATTTATAAAGAATGTAAGGGTGCACATAACCAAAACAGGATCGAGTGCAATCCATCTTGAACCGAAAATAAATCAAAAAGAAAAACCTAGATGACCTCTAGCATCCAAAAAAAATCGTGCTACAACAAATACCTACATATTATCAAAATATGTCTGTATTGGGATCTTTGTCATCAATATCACCCTCTAATCATTAAAATAAGATAAAAAATGCTTAGCATGTCAAATCAAGATTTTGCTTGAGTAATGGGTACATTTTTAGTAGGAATACGATAGAGAAGTTCAATAATCAATGCAACTAACATCAATGTACATAGAGAGATTGCTGCTCTTGATTAAATGCTAGTTCAATACCCTTATACATGATAGAATTCAATGGAAACATTTGAATACCCGCAATCATGAAATCCTGAAAAACTGTTGAGTTTGCTGGATTTTGAGTGAGATCTAAAATTCTACCTTCTCCATATAAAGTCCAGTTAGGTGAGAACCACTCTCAGACATCTTGAGTCATTTCATGGTAATGTTAAAAATTTAAGTAAAAGGATGAAAATGATAGATAAAGGAGAATGTACGAATTTACCTAAGCCTGTTGCTACACAAACTAGTAGGCACTAGTATATAGGCTAGTGCTAGAGGGCACAACAACAATTGGGGACAAAGGCCCATTGCCACCACAACCTATGTCCCTTTCTCTTCTCGGATTTTCATCGATGGGAGGAGTTCCAATATCCCTCACTTGTGATTTATATGTCTTCATGAGGGTTCAAAGTGAGGCAAGGATGGCTCATTCAATGGAAAGGCTCAAATGAGGTGCGAGCTTTGTGAGAAGCTAGGATGACTTTCCATGAAAAGCCCCTTGAGAGAAATACTATACAAGACCTAAGGTTGAAATATTTGACAAGATAAGAGTTCATCCGAGGTTAATATAGTCAAGAGAAAAGGTCTCGAATGATATGCTGGTAAAGTACAAACCTTCAAGAAATCCCTAAGGTGTAGGGCAACTTCAAGATTTCCCACTTGGTGTGATAGCTAGGGCATCAAATAAAATGAAATTCCACCGCCAGAATTTGTTCAAAACTTGAGGATGCCTAGAGGAGAGACTAAAGGACAATTCTATCTGGATGGAATTCAAAACACACTCTCTTAGGGGATTTCACCCCAAGACCTAGAAGGCCTCACTTAGCCTTGAAAGGATGAAGAAAAGAGAGAGGAGGTGAAGGAAGATTGATTTTTTGATAAGAAGATGATCACCAAGGATTCTAGACTAGTGGATGGCTATTGGGAATAATGGAGTCAAGAATTACTGTGATTTGATGATTTCACTTTTCAAGGAGACCTAATGCAACTTTGCTAATCCTAGAGGATGCAACTTCACAACTACTAAAGAATTTTATGCTTTGTTGACAATATTTGATGGACTTTGAATGATGCAATATACAAGATTGACTTCTAGGGACATTCTTTCATCATTGCCTAAGTAATGCATGCAATTCTTCCAATAAGTTTAATGTTCTCATAAATTCACATTTAATTAGGACGCATTAAAGATCATGAAATAACATTCCATACATTAGACATTTAACAAGGTAAAATATAACATCAAAGAGTACTTACAAGACAATGAGAATATATCCATCCATCAATATTGCAAAAAGAAACTCCAAGAAAAGATCACGAAATTTCCAAATGTCAAAGTGCATCCAAACATCCAAAATTTGTTCAAAATTACAGGTTTGAGTTTCTCAAGCAGAGAGATCCAAATCCAAGTGATCATGAAAAGCAAAATGAGGCCTCGTTTTATTTATATGAGGCTCCTCAAGTTTGAATTAGTCTAATCTAGCCCCTAATAATATCTTAATGTACAAATAACATATCTTTTGGTGACAAGCCCACCAAATAGCTAACGAAATGGAAAATAAACCATACTAAGCTAGTCAAAATGATAAAATAATGTGCAAGAGGGGCGTTGGAAGGCCTGAATGAGTCCTCAAAGTGCCACGATGAAGAAGAGGGCTCCATAAATGATGATCAAAGGGGTGGCCCCTTGATTTCAAAGCAACATTTCATTTGGTGCTCCCAAGTGGGCCCTGGATCAACTGCCAAGTGTTGGGTGCAAAGTGTGGCCGACTAGGCAACATGGTTCAGGTGTATCATCATCTCTGTATGGTTGGGGCACGAACAAGCAATGCTGTGGTGCTGAAGAAGCACATGACTGGAGGCCCATGGCTCTCAATGCTCATCCTACGAGTGCCATTATGACCCTTTGGAGGGCTTGGATCTTGTATAGGGAGACCATGTCCAAGATGAAGACCCACTTGCAACACTGTATGAGATCCAATGGAACTCCTCACCTTCCAATACAATAATTCATTAGCATAATTGAGTAAATAAGCTTGCTAATCAAGGGCAAAAGTGAGCACCTCATAGTGGCATGCCCTTCCAAATAGGGGCTTTAGACATGCTCAAATGTTTCCTTCTTTGGCAAAAGGGGTTAATGGAGGACCCTATTAGGTGGTTTCAACCTTTATGGGTGGCACCGTGGTAGGTACATGGTATATCCATCAGGTGGTAAGTGTCATATGAAATAATGATGGAACATAGTGGGGGCAAGAGGGAAGGCTCTAGGCCACATGCCATGGTACAAGGGTAACTATAATAAAGGTGGCCCACATCTTGGGTGTATGAATGTAGAAGGGAGCAACTGTGGTACATGAGTTACCCCGACTCTTGTTTTTCCACCCTTCTTCATATGCCTTTTTCCCATTTATTGATTTTTCTTCCTTTTATAGCTCAGGGTTCCAGGGGATGAGAGCATGATGCATATGATGTAGCAATGATTATCCCCTTAAGGTTGGGTAGTTCAATGCCCACCAGGCATTGGGACAATCATGTGTTCTTTAATGGTGCAGGGGGCACTCCTAGTAGCACTAGGAACGAGGGTGATGGCCATAGTGACAAGGGGGTAGAGCTCATGTTTGACTCTTGTCTATACCCTAAATTTTTATGTCCCGACCACCTTTTTCATTTTGTGGTACATTTCTTGTTGTAAGTGGCCAAATTATGCTTTTATCTTTCTTGTTAGCTGCATCAACCTCTTGGGCATCGTTCTAGGCCCGACCCAAAGTGTGGACAAGGGAGGGGGAAGCTAGCACCTTGTGGACCCAATGGGCAATTTGGACCTAAATGGGAAAAATGTGAAAATGGAGAAGCAGGACTACGCAACCAAAATCAGATTTTCCCATGTAGTGCCACTCCTAAAGCTAGTAGCCAATAGAGGATATCCCATGGGACTGGGATACAAGATTAACCACCAAGTTGAGGTAAGGGAACAAGAGTATTGATTAAGTGCATTCTCCCCACTAATCCATGTCTAGACGTGCCCAAGAAAAGCAGGCATAAATACCCAATTACATAATGAAAAGTCATACCTTTGGGGTTGGAAGGCCCACCTTCAAACATATGGTCATGGCAGATGAACGAGGGTATAGAATAGCTGGCTCAGGTGGTGGAGAGTAATGGAGCATCGAGCTATCTGGTGCTGCAAGGGGCTGTTGTTTGTCGGTTGAAGTCAAATCTAGGAGAAAAAGATATCCTATAAGGGTCATCCACTGGTGGTGGGTAACATTTGGCTCCAACTGGGACAATCTCTTGGGATCGTAGGCCTGTTACCAACACATCACAGAGAAAACAAACAATGTAGCATGTTTTGATGGTGTCCTTTGAACAACCATGCTTTTGTTAGTCCATAAAATCAACAGGGAATAAAATCTATTTTAGAATGCAAATGTAATCTAAATGCACCTAATCTATCATGATAACAGAATATGATGTTAAATTCTGATGCAAAATCAATATGCAATGAATCCTACCCTAACATGCATATTACATCGAGCAAGTGCTAAGTGTAATCATAAAGCCAATGCAACCAACATATCATTAGATCAATATGAGAATACTTGTCCATATTATTATTCATGCAATAAATCTAAAAGCCAACATAGAAGCAATCATATGGAAGATGATGCAAGTGGGCGAAAGGATAATATCCATAATCCATATGTTGTAGAAGGGAGTCCTAGATGAGTGGAAGGATACCAATTTGGAGATTTGGAGCCTTTCCGGCAAGTAGAGAATGGAAGATTGGATGACCAAGCTCGAGAACTCCTTATCACGATCGTTCTTGACAATGTCATACTTCATGGTTACCTAAAGGTCATGATGGGAAGGAAAGGGGGATTGATGAGACAAAGAGACACAACAAGCGGGTTGCTCAATATGATGATTACATTGAAAGGGTGAAACCACTGCATGCTCATTACCTTCAAAGCATGAATGGGAAGAAGGGATTTATGTAATGAATGGCTTTCCCTCAAGACCATCCTCAAAAGGAGAAGAAGGCTCATTATCATCAATGGTTGAGTGAAAAGGGAAGAGATAATGACTCATGGATGGCTCAAATACACTACTAGGATCATGAAGAAAGCAAAGGAAAGCAAGGCCCCTTTTGGTGTCATCATCAGTGTCATAAATAGGGCCTTTATTAAAATGGAAATTAATTGCTTCCAACAACCCTCCTTCATGCAGGGGAAAATGATGATCCTCCCTATCAAAGCCAATCGATACATCATTATAAGTAATGCCCGAGGAAAGGGAAAACCAGATAATATCATAAATAGGGTCATTGTCAAATTGAGGACCCTTGATTTCCCTATTCCCCTTTTCAACACACAAGTAATTCCCAATGTCAACGTTCAAGGGATTAATGGGATCACCTTCTCGAAGGTCTTCAAAAAATGCATTATCAGAAATAATATTCTCAGAAAAGGTGGGTTTAGCCTGAACTTCACCTTCCATAGGCTCATCCTCCCTATCACACATGTTTTTGAAATTATCTTCATCACTTTTTTCATCATGTGGACCTAGGGAGGACCCCCCTTCCTGCTCATCATCTAGATTCCCAAGGCCATCCATAGTTTCCTCTTTTTCTTGGTCATCACGATTTTCCTTAGAATCATCCCCTTTAATGTGAGGTAGGAAGAACTCCTCCCCTTTCTCCTTTTCTTGAAGAATATTACCCAAAGTGTTGACTACATAATTTTGGTAATAAACTTCTAGGCGGAGAGCATCTGTAGGGTTCTTCTTATATTCACGTCGCATATCATAGAGCCTTCATCCTTGCTCGCAAAAATGGAAGAGGAGATCTTTGTGTTTATACTTTCACACCAACTCTATGCAAGACTTGTCATATTCATCCATTCTTTCTTGCAACATTTAGAGGCTTTCAGGATCAAGGTCCTCATCTTCATCCTTGGAGGAGATGCTTTCAAGTTCATGGTCTTATTCTTCAATGTAATCCTCAAGGTCTTCTTGAATGCTTTCAGGAATGGGATCCCTTTCCTCCTCTTGACCTTCTTCATGTTTACTGCATGCTTCCTCAAATAACCCGGCCAATTCTTGAATTGCTTCTTCAACAGATTGAGAACTTGGGCCTTCATATATGAGGAAATATATAACTAATGTTGAAAAAGAAGAAATGCATTTAGGTTCACATGAATCAATCCATTCCCTATGTTCATATCCAATAGAGGTGATAAATAACTCGATGAGGGTATCCAAATGAGTCACATTCATCTCAGAGGCATACTTGATGAACTTTGCTATGCGATCATTTGCCAAGCATGGGTCCCCATGAAAACATGACATAGTTGGTATAAGTCTTCTATCCAAGCCATTTGGGTATCCTGGGATCCACGTGATATCCAAAGCAGGGAACCACTCAAGAAGTTTATTGATAGCCATTGTTTCTTATATATATATATATGACACGAGAGTCGCCAGGGTGAATGAGAATTGCCTTAACTAATGCTTGCTTCACCCTACAAGCATCGACATTGAGGTTCAATAAATAACTGGGGCTTTGTTATCGATAGTGTCGTATTAGAACGAGACACACGTCTCGTTTCCTCGACAATGATGCCAAAAATGTTGTTACACAAACTAGCAGGCCTAGTATATAGGCTAGAGATAAAGGGCATAACAACAATTTGGGACAAAGGCCCATTATCACCACAACTTATGCCCCCTTCTCTTCGCAGATTTTCATTGACGAGAGGAGCCCCAATATCCCTCACTTGTGATTAATATGTCTTCACTAAAGTTCAAAGTGAGACAAGGAAGGCTCATTCAATGGAAAAGTTCAATTGAGGTCCGAACTTTCGGAGAAGCTAGGATGGCATTCCATGAAAAGCCCCTTGAGTGAAATAGCGTTGAAATATTTGACAAGATAAGAGTTCATCCAAGCTCAAGATAGTCAAGAGAAAAGCTCTCGAATGATATGCTACTAAAGTACGAACCTTCGAGAAACCCCTAAGGTGAAGGGCAACTTCAAGAGTTCCCACTTGGTGTGATAGCTAGGGCATCAAATAAAATGAAATTACACCTTCGAAATTTGCTCAAAACTGGAGGATGCCTAGAGGAGAAACTAAAGAGCAATCCTATCTGGATGAATTTCAAAATGCACTCTCCTAGAGGATTTCACACCAAGCCCTAGAAGGCCTCCCATTGCCTTGAAGGGACGAAGAAAAGAGAGAAAATGAGGTGAAGGAAGATTGATTTGTCAATAAGAAGACGATCACCGAGGAGTCTAGACCAGTGCCAGGCTATTGGGAATAATGGAGTCAATAATTACTTTGATTTGATTATATCACTCTTCCAGGAGATCTAGTGCGGCTTTGCTAACCCTAGAGGAGGTAACTTCACAACTACAAGAGAATTTTATACTCTGTTGACAATATTCGATGGAGTTTCAAGGATGTAATATACAAGATTGACCTCTAGGAACATTCTTTCATCATTGGCGATGAGTAATGCATGCAATCCTTCCAATAATTTTAATGTTCTCATAAATTCGCATTAAAGATCATGAAATAACATTCCATACATTAGACTTTTAACAAGGTAAAATATAACATCAAAGAGTACATACAAGACAATGAGAATATACCCATCCATCAATATTGCAAAAAGAAGCTCCAAGAAAAGATAGCAAAATTTCCAAATGTTAAAGTGCACCCAAACATTCAAAATTCGTCCAGAAGTGCAGGTCTGAGTTTCTTAAGTAGAGAGATGCAAATCCAAGTGATTATGAAAAACAAAATGAGGACTCTTTTATTTATAAGAGGTTTCTCAAGTTCGAATTAGCTTAATCTAGCCCCTAATAATATTTTAAAGTACAAATAACATGTCTTTTGGTGACAAGCCCACCAAATAGCTCATGAAATGAAAAATAAACTATCCAAACCTAGTCGAAACAGAGGGCCGTTGAAAGGCTTGAATGAGTCCTAAAAGTGCCACAATGAAGAGGAGGGCTCCATAGATGATGATCAAAGGGGGTGGCCCCTTGATTTCCAAGCAAAACATCATGTGGTGCTCCCAAGTGGGTGTGGGGCATAAGCAATGGTCTCATTGATCTCCAGTTGGCCCAAGATCATGTCGATGCTCCATCAATGAACGCTAGAAGATGACACATGCCCATCCATGTCTCTCCAGATGAGACAAAACCTCCTCTGGGCCCTGGATCAACTGCCAAGTGTCGAGTGCAAAGTGTGGCCGGCTGGGCAACATGGTCCAAGTGCATCATCATCTTTGTATGTTTGGGGTATGAATAAGCAATGTGGTGGTGTTGAATAAGTCCATGGCATGGCAATCAATGCTCTCCAATGCTGGAGGCCCATGGCTCTCAATGCTCACCCTACAAGTGCCATTATGACCCTTTGGAGGGCTTGGATCCCGTATAGGGAGACCAAGCCCAAGATGAAGACCCACACACAATCCTGTATAAGATTTAATGCATCTCCTCACCTTCCAGTACAATAATTCATTAGCATAATTGAGTATATAAGCTTGCCAATCAAGGTAGAAGTGTGCACTTATAGTGGCATGCCCTTCCAAATGGAGGCTTTAGACATGCCCAAATGTTTCCTTCTTTGGCAAAAGGGGTTAATGGAGGACCCTATTAGGTGGTTTCAACCTCTAAGGGAGTGGCAGGACAATGGTACATCCATCAGATGATAGGTGTCATGTGAAATAATAATGGAACAAAGTGGGTAACAATGATTACCCCCTTAAGGTCGGGTAGTTCATTGCCCACCAGGGGTTGGGACAACCATGGGTTATTTAATGATGCAAGGGGCACTCAGTAGCCCTAAGAACTATGTTGATGGCGATAGTGACAAGGGGGTAGAGCTCATGTTCAGCTTTTGCCCACGTGCTATATTTTTATATCTTGGCTACCTTTTGCATTTTGTGGTACATTTCTTGTTGTAAGTGGCCAAATTATGCTTTTATCCTTATTTTTAGCCACATCAACTCTAGTGCATCGTTCCAGGCCCAAGCCAAAGTGTGGACAAGGGGACGGGGAAGCTAGCACCTTGTGGACCCAATGGACAAATGTGGACCCAAATGGGGAAAATGTGAAAAAGGGCTTGTAATGAGCAGATGAGAGTGAGATATATGGTATCGGGAAACAAGACCACATAACCAAAATCAAGGTTTCCCATGTAGTGCTGCTCCTAAAGCTAGTAGCCAATAGAGTAGATCCCACAGGACTAGGATACAAGATTAACCCCCAAGTTAAGGTAAGGGAACAAGAGTACAAATCAAGCTCATTCTTTTTGCTGAATCCCCCCAATAATTTATGTCTAGATGTGTATAAGAAAAGCAAGCATAAATACCCAATTACATAATGAAAAGGCATACCTTCGGGGTTGGAAGGCCCACCTTCAAACATATAATCATGACAAATGAGCAAGGGTACACAATAGATGGCTCATGTGGCAGAGAATAATAGCACATTGAGCTATTTGGTGGCTGCAAGAGGCTGTCGATTGAAGACAAATCTAGGAGAAATTTTTCCTATAGGGGTCATGCACAGGTTGTGGGTAACAAATCCCAAATTCAAAATTTAAGTCTAAAATTTTCAAGGATGCCCATGGTTGGCTAGCAATAGGATATGTGGGTTTCTTTAAAACCTATTATAATGCTAGTCTGTCGTTTTTCTAAGGGGGTGAATAATGATATTCAACAATATGAAGCAGAGTGTGATCAATTGCAAAGAAATAAAAATGAGAACATTATGAACCCAAGATTGATCCATCCTCGAAATATTCCAAACCAAAAGTGATAAGAAATATCAATGGACTTTATTGAAGGGCTGGAAAAGATAAAATTCTCTTAGTAGTCGACATGCTCACCAAATATGCTCACTTCATGGCAATAAAGGAATAACACTCCGCAAAATAAATCGTTGAGATATTTTGCAAAAATGTCTACAAGTTACATGGATTCCCAAACGTCATTGTTAGCAATAGAGATACTAAGTTTAAAAGGATTTTTTTCAGGGAATTTTTCAAACAAATCAGAACATACCTTAACATGAGTTTAACTTATCATCCTCAAACAAATGGTCAAACATAAATTGTCAATAAATGTTTAGAAGCTTACCTTTGTTGTTATGTAATAGACAAACAAAATAAGTGGGTTCAATTGGTACATCTCGTTGAATGGTGGTACAACTCTATATAACACTTCAACAAAAATGACCCCACTTCAAGCTATTTACGGTTATGAGCCTCCTAAGTGGAAAGAATTTGCCATTATCGAAACGAAGTTCCCAACAGTAAAAGATCAATTAGTAGAAACACAAAAAGTCTTTCAAGCGCTAAAGGAAAATCTAAATGTTGCAAGAAATTGTATGAAGCAACAAGCCGACCAACGTAGAACAAAAAGAGAATTTGAGGTTGGAGAATGGGTATTTGTTAAGCTTCAACCTTACAAGCAATTATCCCTAATGCAAAAAGGAAAAAACAGATTGGCACCAAAGTTCTACCGATTGTATCAGATTTAAGTTTTTAACATAAAGATCAACCAAGCAGCATACAACTTCAGCCTTCCTAATAAAAACCGTTTTCACAACGTTTTCCATGTATCTTGCCTTAAAAAGGCAGTGGCAAATGCCAAACAACGGATATGACACTTCCAACATTAGACGATGAAGGCAAAGATAACTTTAGACCCAGAAGGAATCATCACCACCAGGGAAAAGAAATTGTGATCACTAGTCATTAAAGAGTATCTCATTAAGTGGAAGAACTTACTAGAAGAAGAAGCCTCTTGGGAGAAAGAAGGTTTTCGTCAACAATACCCTTCGTTACCTATGCTTTGAGGACAAAGCATTTTTCTCCAGAGGAAAGCAATGTTATGTATAAAATTAAATGTGTATTAATGCTTAATTTAGGAAGAAGGGGCACGATCAAAAGATCATGCCCCCTCATGTAAAGGCACCCAAGACTGTATTTAAGCAAGGGGCCCTCATTTTGAAAAACCATCTTATCATTCATTATATATATATATATTATATTATATATATATAATATAATATATATATCTTATCTATAATCTCTGCTTCACTTCATTTTTTAATTTATGTTATTCTTTTTGCTAAACTTAAAATTTATAATAACCAAATATTTTCATTAATTTTTTTAAACTCTACTTATATAGATTTTTAAAATCGGGTTTTATATATCTTTTCATATATTCATGAAAATGTGAATAAGATATTTATTCTACCAACTCTGTTAGCATTGATTTGTCAACACATATGATCTTGTAGGGCTATTGTTATTTAATTATTTTATATTTAAAATATATTATTTAATATATATTAATTTTTGGTTTGTTAGTTTGTTTGCAAACTAACAAGCCTAACCTGTGGCTTGAGAAACTGTGACCTAGTGGCATCTAAGCTGTCAAAATCACCCATGGACCACACCTAGTTTGGGCCATGCCAACTTGTACTCATGGTTATATTTGTGCCAACAGGGTTTCGAATTGGAGACCTTTTCACCATGAAGTAGTTTAACATAACACCCTATCACCAACTACTCTTTGCCCCGCGGGCAAATAAATTATTTTGTATTATGTTAATTTATACTTAATTTATATTAATGTACATAGTCAAACCTAATGGTCAACATCATTTGAAGCTAAAATGTATATAGTTAATAAATTGGCAACTAAGGCCAAATTCCACCTTGGGACAACTCATTTGATGGAGATGATGATTGCATTAAATTCCTATTTTCGAGAGGACCAAAATTGATATAAAAATCATCTAATTTGGTCAAGCAGAAGTGAGTTTTTGAATCTATGCCCACACATGTGCAAATTGTTCAGGTCGGCCACATCATCATGAAGGCTTATGAAGCCCAATGGACGTGTCACTTCACCCTCATCGATTTGTATAAATACAAGTGACTTCTCACCTCATTTGGCATCATCATCACTCACACATTCGTCTCTCTCCTCTGATTGGTTCGTATAGCTATTGGGCATTCCGTCTCTCTCACACGTGTGGCACAAGGAGGTCGAATTTCTGGACATAATTACAGGGACGAAATTTCAGGAGTTGACCAAGTTTGACTATCGTTGACTAGGGACTATTTGACTAGTTTCGATTGCGATTTTTGGAGGATTATTTCGGTTTCTCTAAGCAACATTACTTGGCACTTTGAGCAGGGTTGACTTTAACTTTGGCTGTAGAAAATTACAACAGACTCTCTCTCCTTTGACCAAGTTTAACTAGACTTTGAACGACTATTTTGGGTTGACTTAACAAGGAAGATTGAATTTGACTGGGTTTGACCGAGCTCCAAGTGGAGTGTTTGACTATTGCGTTAACCATTGTTGACTTCTTGGTTAGGGTTCATTTGATTGCTGTTGACTGAGAAGTAGTGTTGCACATTTTACAGGGCTGTTTTGTCTTTGATTTGGCAAATCAATTTTGACTTTTGTACTCTCTCTCTCTGCTGAACATTTGATGTAATAATAATAAGAATTGATCAAAGGGTTTTCCCCACATTGGGGTTTTTTCCTAGCATCCATCAAATCTGGTGTCCTCTTGTCTTGGTTTGTCTTCTACATTTTATTTTATGTTCTATCTACAGTTACTGTCAATGTGATTGCTATTGGAAACTAATTTGGAAATTGTCATTGCGTTGCTTAAAGTACATTGAAGCAGTGTTGCAGGAACCCCCCCCCCCCCTCGGCCAAGAATTCGAAGGTAGATCTGCGTCCCGTATGGATCTGCCACCGATCCTTTGGCGGAACCATGGATTGGAAATTCAGATCCACGGATTTGCCTTTTTTTGGTGATTCCTTGAGAATTGCATCCGTGGGGGCCCGATTTGCGGTTCCTATTGCTCGATCTGGAAAGGATTGGGTGTGGATCTGTGGAGGTTCAGGTGTGTATCCACCATGGATTGCAAGCGGATCTGAGAGAAGGTTGACGGTTCCGTGGGGCTTTTTGTTTGTTTGTTTGAAATTTCGAACTGTTATGTGAGGAAATACACTTTCCGAATACTCCCAAGGTGCCCCTTGATGCTCCCTAGACGCTTCCTAGATGCTCCTAATGGTAATGTTAAATTCTTAAAATAAAAAGACTTCTACTTAAATTTTTAACATTACCATGAAATGACTCAGGATGTTTGAGAGTGGTTCGAACTTCATCAGACTTTCATATGGAGAAAATAGAATTTCATATCCCATTCAAAATTCAGCAAGACTTAATAGTTTTCAGGATCAATGGGATTGGCGTTTCATTGGATTATATCATGTATGAGGGCATGTGATTAGCATTTAATCAAGAGCACCAAGCCCTATATGTACCCCAATGTTGGTGTTATTGATTGTTGAACTCCTTTGTCATGGCCTTAGCAATTATGTACCCTTCACTTACGTCAAAATCATTGATTAGGCATGTTAAGCTTTCTCTACCATATTATAAGGCTTGGATTAAGCTGTTTGATCAAAATTAGGCAATGTTGACTAAAATCCCTATAGAATTGAAGTTGAGGCAAGGGCTAGACAAGTGAAGAGAAATCTAGATTGTAGATGGTTGATACTGGAATAATTAATCATTGATGTACAATGGATGCCATATCTATCTTGATTTATGTAAAAATATGCATGTTTTCATGTCTTCTACAACTAATTTGGTATTTGGGATGTTTGTTTTGAATATAAATGCAAAAAAATATAAATATATATACATATAGTAGACGCTTTCGAGATGCTTTGCTTCCTAGATTTTTGGAAAATGACGCTTCCATGTCCCCGCTTCATACAACATTGATCCAGACCCATCAAATATACATAACAGTTATTTCCAAGAGATGAGGGACAACCAGAATGTAGAAGCTTGAGCCAATCAATATATGATCCCAGAAAAAGTTGTTGGCAAAGGCTAGACAAGAGAAGAGGAATCTAGATTGTAGATGGTTGATGCTGGAATAATTAATCATTGATGTACAATGGATGCCATATCTATCTTGATTTATGTAAAAATATGCATGTTTTCTTGTCTTCTACAACTAATTTGGTATTTTGGACATTTTTTAATATAAATGCAAATATATATATATATATATATATATAGTAGATGCTTCTGAGATGCTTCGCTTCCTAGATTTTTGGGAAATGACGCTTCTGCGTCCCCGCTTCGTGCAACGTTGCATTGAAGTAATTGTGCTAAGCATAGAGCATACCATTGTTAAATAAAATTAACAATAGTCGAACATAATGGTGAACATCATCTGAACGCTATTAGAATTTGAATTTGATATGAACGTAATCATTGCTAAACCCTTGGGCATACAACCCATATTCTGACAGTGATGGGATATATGATCTGTCCAATTATATTTCATATACTTCAGAGCTACATAATTAACCTTTTTGTAGTTATGACAACTGTTTTTGGTCTTAACCCTGGGAAGCAATTGGCTTCTAAGAACTTAGCCCTGTTTGGCCTAACCAAGTCCCTAGTCTAGTGGAATGTGTAACTATATATTCTCTCATCAGAAAATGGGCAGTAGTGTTCAATTGTTTATTCAATTCACCTATTCACTTTTTTTGTACCAGTTTATGAAAGTGTCATTTACATAACATGCTCCAACTTCCATTTTTATGTAGGTCAATATATGTCACAACCTGGATCAGGAGCAGCACTTGGGCGCGTGAACACAGATTCAAGTTTTCATGCATGGGGTGATGATGATGGTTTAAGAGAAACTTCGAGCTCTATAGGTTTTGTTGGTGCACCTAAGGAAGAGGACATGCCCATCGCAAGTACTTCAGGGCAGTCAAAAAATGGTGAACAGAGGTTGCCTGAAGACTCTAAAAAGTCATATAATGCTATTGAAACCCTCAAAGAAATGGTATACCTCATTCTCCAAAGTGCTTTGCCCACTAGATAGCATAGGGGTCAATCGATTCCTTGTTTCTAGTTCCTCGTGGTCATTTGTTAGTGATTCATCAGAAATCTACTTTTAATGATGTTACTGCTTATGACTTTAAAAAAATGTTCTTCATATCTCAAGAATGTGTGACTTCCTGTTTGCAGTGCACTGTGGAAGGTCTTAGTCTTCTTTTCCAAGAACCAGCTGTTGGAAATATGAACAGGAGGGAAACGTGGGCACAAGTAAGTTCTTAGTTCTTAGTCCATTGAAAATTTTGGATCTGTTGTTTTTATTGTGTTGGAGATGAATTCAAGAAAGTGCTGTTGGGTGCATCTATCCAAGTAATGTCTGACTTAATATATCAGTTTTATTTGTCTGGTAAATTCTTTTACATACTTTCTATAGCATGGTTATTGAGTCTAAAGTAGGTTTGTTAGGTTATTCATACAGCTGAAATCGGAATTTTTTTTCTTTAGTGTTGTATGCATTATGAAATTGAGCAGTGAGTTTGGCTGAATGGGTGGTTATTATACTAGGTTGAAGTAGCTGGACAAATCTTGGGAAAAGGTAGTGGTCCAACTTGGGAGGCAGCGAAGCTACAGGTTTTCATTTGTCCCTGTTGATGACTACATCATAAGACGAGTCTCTAGATAACTCTAATAAGAAATAAAGCAAATTTACATTGACTTTTAAGGTTGAGGAATTTGTGAATTGCTTGCATAGAGAGTGCTGGTTGTGCTCAAGGATTTTGTAAATATAAAGTGAATTTCAATTGATTTTCTGTATGAATGTCATTGCTCTTGCAGCTAACTTATGTCTGAGATCTGCCTGACAAACATTATGTGCATGCTCTTTGATAGTTTTATCATCACTAGCTTAATTTAATGCCTTCTCTTTCTTGTTCGATACTCTAGCTGGAGGGTATATAGATTAACATCCCTGGAATTGCAGGCTACAGAGGAGGCTCTTCGTAATTTTAAGTCCACAGTCAGTCAACGGACACAAAAGCGTTTGAGCTCTCCAAGGTAATCATTAAGAAGATATAAAATTTCCTCTATATATATCAGTTTAATTGAAGGAGATGCTTCTAAATTGTTTGCTGGATGGGTGCATATGTTTATAACCATGTTAAATTACTGGAAATTATATTTGCTTCATATCTGGCAAGTTCTTGCCTCCCCAGAAAGTTAGCAGCTGCTGTCTCTCTATGTAGATTACGTTTATATTGCATTATTTTGTATAGTTTTTGCTATCGTATTCCTGGATTTGAGCCAAACTATCTTTCTGCTTTCGAAGAAGAGCTGGAGTGACAAAATTACATGGATTGCAAATGCCAATGTATTAATATGAGGCCTTTCTGCATCCAAGAAGAGCGGCAGTGACAAAATTAGATGGATTGCAACTAGGAAGATATTAATGATATTAATACTAGGCTGTAGCAATCTCAGACATAGCCCTTCAAGTTTTTAAAGGTACCTTTATAAGTTTATATCACATATAATGTCACTAATTAATTATCACGGGTCATATTATACTCGCATTATATTTATGCGGCTTTCTTTCTTGGATATTTTCTTCATTATTATCTGATATCTGATTATCTTTTCTTATCGCCACATATGGGCTTAGTGCTTTTGGAGAGAGCCACTTTTCTTCTTACTCTCTTTCCTTCCTTCTACCAGAGCTTGTCTTGGGATTTGAACTTGGATTATTTGCAAAACAATTCATTTGACACGCTACTAGACCATAGCTCAACAGACATGGATGTGCGTGTATTAATCCTGAACATTTTTTACATTGTTACACATTATGCTAAAATTCTTCAATATTACCAAGTGACATTAGAGCCTTCATCTTCTTTCTGCAGGTTTCTGTTACTATTCAGTCCTTTTCTAATATCTATTTAGTATTGACATCCCTGTCTCACAGCTTGCCTCCACTACATTCCTTCTTTTGATTCTTTCCTAGCATCAAAGCCTTGTGCACAACCTCTCCTTCCTTTTGTGTGCAAAAAGCCTACAAAGCAGGCAAAGGAATTTCCATTGCCCTATTTTGTTTGTCCTTCCTTTGCTGTCTCTTCAGGCCTTGTTCGTCCATTAGGATTCCTTTCTTATGTCTTCTCTTTCTTTAGTTTCCATAGGTCATGTCATTATTTTTCCTATAATGCCACAATGCATTGTTTGGTGGAGAACTGATAGAGTAATCTTGATCAAGATTTGTCTGGTTGGGGGTTTAGCCATTGAATCCTCCATACTTCAGTCTTCCGCTCCATTTCTTCCAAGATGGAGCCAGTCTGTTACATGTAGTTGGCCTTGAGCAATTGGGATGCTGAAGTATTGTAGATATCCCTAGCTACATTTTGAAAGGTAAATTGAGAGTGGCAGACATTTCTTAAAAGCTCATCATTATTGATTGATGAGATAGATCACGGAACATTTCCCGAAATTCAGATCACCCCCTGAGGCTTTAATATATAGGTCAGGAACTTATTTGGATCTCTTAGCTATTATGCTCTAGACTTGTCGTATCAGGCGGGTGTCATCAACAAATTGGGTATTGCAGATTGGTTTGGACTTTGGAGTCTTGCAGCCCCTGTGAGATCCCCCTTTCATCTTTGCAAAATTATAGCTTTGTGTAATGGTTCCCCCAGTAAGGGAAGGGGGAACAGTGTCACTCTTGCCTTAATCCTAGGGAGGCTTGAAGGAAGTCTGATTATCTGCCATTGACCAGATGGGATATCCAAGGGGAGGAGATACATTCCCTTACCCAGTCTAGAATCCAACAGTCAATAAATTTTTTCCATTACAATTAGATTGAGTGATCTACCTTATTGAAAGCATTGAACATGTCTAGTTTGCTCGCTGTTGTAAAGAACGGAGAAGAATATGCAAATATTGAATAAGCAAGAAACATTAAAAGATTCAATAAGCATCATAAGAAAATGTAGACTAAAACATTAGAGAAACAAGAAGAGATTGATAGTGGTAAAAGTTACAACCCTTGTGTAAGGAAATTTGGATCTCTTAGCTATTATGCTCTAGGCTTGTCGTATCAGGCGGGTGTCATCAACAAATTGGGTATTGCAGATTGGTTTGGAGTCTTGCAGCCCCTGTGAGATCCCCCTTTCATCTTTGCAAAATTATAGCTTTGTGTAATGGTTCCCCCAGTAAGGGAAGGGGGAACAGTGTCACTCTTGCCTTGATCCTAGGGAGGCTTGAAGGAAGTCTGATTATCTGCCATTGACCAGATGGGATATCCAAGGGGAGGAGATACATTCCCTTACCCAGTCTAGAATCCAACAGTCAATAAAATTTTTCCATTACAATTAGATTGAGTGATCTACCTTATTGAAAGCATTGAACATGTCTAGTTTGCTCGCTGTTGTAAAGAACGGAGAAGAATATGCAAATATTGAATAAGCAAGAAACATTAAAAGATTCAATAAGCATCATAAGAAAATGTAGACTAAAACATTAGAGAAACAAGAAGAGATTTATGGTGGTAAAAGTTACAACCCTTGTGTAAGGAAATTTGAAAACATCCACACCAAAACAACCCTTCCGTTAATAGCAAACCCTCATGACAATAGCCTTCAAGACCTCACAAGTGTATAGTTCATATAGGATCAAAAACACAAAATCTCCCTTTGAAATGAGCCTCTAAGATCCATATTCATAGTGCTTTGGATAAACCTGAGTCATTGATCACAAAGCAAGATCAAGAATGGAGATCAAGCAAACCAAGTTGGTGGATAGTGATGTAAGCCATCAGCTCATCAAAAGACAAGGGAGGAGGTGGATAAGAATGGCACAGGTTGTCAGTGCATTCCATCATTCCCTGAAAGAACGTGTCACCAGACAAATATGATCACAGGACAAGATTACAACACTTTCTAACATTTTCCGCTAGTCTTGGTGAGCTCATGGCTTACCTCATTATCCACCATCTTGCTTTGCTTGATCCGAGGCAAGGTAGAGGCTTTCAATACAGATGAGCAGTTGGGCAGCTGAATGATCGATAGAGGGAGGGAGCAAGTATTTAGACGGAGGTGAATCTGGGCAGCAGTCAGTGTTTTGTACAGGTACCGAGCAGGTCTGTACAGGTGTATGAAATAGTTCTATACTGTTGTATGGATAGGCCATACAACAGTTTTGTATTGTTTCTGGTTTTTTCCAGTAGGCTGTAAGTAGTCTGTAAGCTCAGTTCAGTGTGTTTTTTTTTGGATATTTGTGTTTTTGAGCACCATGTGGAGGTTTCTTTGTAAGTTTTTTGAGGGAATGAAAAGCTTATTCGTAGGAGTAATTGCCCATGTGTGTGTGAATTAAATTTTATGCTTATGTTTCCTTGTAAGTTGGGCAGCTTAATGATTGATGGAGGGAGGGAGCAGGTATTTAGACGGAGGTGAATCGGGGCTGCAGTCAGTGTTTTGTGCAGATACCGAACAGGTCTGTACAGGTGTATGAAATAGTTCTATACTGTTGTATGGATAGGCTATACAACAGTATTCTATTGTTTTTGGTTTTTTCCAGTAGGCTGTATGTAGTCTGTAAGCTCAGTTCAGGGTGTGTTTTTGGATATTTGTATTTTTGAGCAGCATGTGGAGGTTTCCTTGTAAGTTTTTCGAGGGAATGGAAAGCTGATTCGTAGGCGTGATTACCTATGTGTGTGTGAAATTAAATTTTATGCATATGTTTAATTTCTAGCTATTGTGCGATTGATGCTATGGTTTGAAATTTAATTTCAGCATTAATTAAATTAAGCAATCTACTTCTTTGATTGAGATAATAAGGACATTAGTCACCTAGGGCTTGAATTTTTTCACATAGTATCACAGCTAATTTTTCTGATTCAGATTCTCAAGGATTTGTAGCAATAAATCAACTGTTGGAAAGGACCAACAGTTAGAGAATTTCAATTTAATTTTCAGATTTGGGATTTTGTGCAGTAGATTTAGAGATGGCATCAACTAAGCTTCAACTGTTGGAAAGGACCAACAGTTAGAGAATTTCAATTTAATTTTCAGATTTGAGATTTTGTGCAGTAGATTTAGAGATGGCATCAACTAAGCTTAGGTTTGAGGACAGATTGGATGGCGCCTTCGAATTTTTTCACAAAGAAGGTGAGGATTACACTCTTACTAAAGAGAATGATCTCTGGGATATTGTCAAGGATGTGGGGACTTCGCTTATAGATCCTCGACTTGGTAGTTCACAACAAGAATGAAGTGAAGGCCAAGTGGATGATATGGATTCCATAAATGACCAACTGATTCCTCATGTATCCAAGTAGCTGCCTCAGGGCATTGAAGTAAGTGGGAAGGATTCCCATGTTTGTTTTGCAGTGAACACCTTGAGTCAGTTCATCGAGTATGGTTTGAGATATCTTGGAGGTGGTGAGTTGAAGATATAGAGGTATTTTGACTTAGTTTGCGCAAGCAATGCAGTACATAGGAAGAGCACCTTGGGGTGTTGTTTTAGCTTGGTATCAATGGTGATATTTAGGTTGGATGGTTCTGTAAGAAGCAAACTTTGTGGCACTTAGCTTATTAGAGGGGGTAGAGATGACTTCATATGTAATAGGATGCAGACAATAGCAGTGAAACGCCAATATATAACTATGGATCAGTAGGTAGCTGATATTCTAACCAGGCCCTTAGCAAGGGGAAGTTTGAGGCATTCAAGGACAAAAACTTGAATTGGTGCAGAATTCCCTTGTTGCTAAGAGGGAGCGTTGAAAATGATAGCTTGAGCAAGAACTTTCACATAGGCTCAATGTTAACATGTGAGAGGTCACTTGAGATATTTTCGAAAATTACCTAAAAATAATTCTATTTTGTAATTTTCATTTGCAAAAAGTAGTGAAGTCTTATATTTAACAGATGAGTCTAAAAGTGTAACTCGTCCGTGACTTAGACTAGTAGTAATCTTAAAAATAGATTTTCCACTAAACGTATAAAGGCAGGGCAAGGTAAAGGCTTTCAATGCACATGAACAATTGAGAGAGAGAGAGAGAGTAGGGATTCAGGTAAAGGTGAATCTGGGTAGCAGGCATTAGTTAGTATATGCATAGAATAGTTCTGTATAGTTGTGTGGATAAATTGTACAGGGTGTTCCTCAGGCTGTACAACAATTTTTTTTGCTTTTGCTTTTTTCTAGTAGGTTGTACTTTCTCAAGTAGGTCATACAAGCTCAACTTAAGGCGTTTTTTGGTACCCATGCAATGTTTTTTTTTGGGCAGTGTGTAGAGGTTTTCTTTTCAGTTTTTTTAAGTGATGAAAAATTGATCTGAAGGAGGAATTATTTTTGTAGCTATCATGCAATTGATGCTATGGTTTGAAATTTAATTCCAGCATTAATTAAATTCAACAATCTACTTGTTTGATTGAGATCATAAAGTCATTAGTCACTGAGGGCCTGAAATTTTCACATAGACAACATTATAATACATGCTAACATTCTTGTTGGACACCTAATCCTAATGGGTTAGTGTGGAAGCCGAACAGACTAAGTAGTCCAAGGGACCTTGGGATGTGAATCCCAACGGTCACCAAATGTACTATAAATGTATATCAAATTGTTAATAAAATTGTATTGCATGTTTTATCTTTCACATGTTTCTCGCTGTCCATGTCTGTTTAACATGGTATCAGAGCCATGATGTGTGGCCTGTTTTCCCTGAGCAACTGGTCTAAGTTGCCTTGAATAGCGCTGACCTAGCCTTCATTACCTGCACTGCCTCTGTCCTGAAATAATCTGCCATATTCCCTTCCAGCTCTGCTGTGTCAGAACGCTGCTCCTGTAGCAGCTCTCTGCATACAAAACGCCTGACTACTGATTCATAAACGTCTCTGACATAAACGTCTCTGACCTGGTAACTGCGCCTGAGAAGAGCTCAGAACATTCCCCGTCGTTTTACAAGATATTCTTTGTTTTGAAAACTGTGTATCAAAGCGCCATGCATGGGAGGATATGAACATAAGAGAACTTGGTGGTGCAGGTGCAGTTGATGCCCGCTCCTGTCATTCAAACTAGAAAACGTCTGCTCCATCCAATACCTCAACGTTTGCTCCTAAAAACTCACCGGAAAACTCAAGTGAAAAGCAACGGATTCCCTTTCCAGTAAGCCGTTGGATGTCTGTCCTCCCACTTTATTTCTCGGCTCCCATTCACAATATCCTTCACCAACGTTTCCCATGTTGGTATTCGTATCTCCGCCCTGAACAAAAGTCAGCGCTACTTTTAAATTTCAGTCCAACATGCCGCTATTTAATTTGATATTTGTGCCGTGATAACCATATTTAGAGAAGATAATGGGCATTATGCATTGATTTACTATTATATTTGTGTTCGGCGATAACAATAACAATTCTTTGAGAAGATAAAGGAAAGTGTCATGCACCAATTTAATATGATACTTTTTCGGCGACAACGATATTTAGAGAAGATAAAGGCATCGGCGACAACGATATTTGGAGAAGATAAAGGCAAAAATTAGAATGTGAGTTACAGGTCAACTGAGGTACCCTCTCGATCAACCTGCTCAAACTCGACACTTTTTGATTGAATCTGGCGTTTGCTCCTTGCATTCTGATAGCGAAATGCTTATCCATAACTGATTATGAAGGTATCGAACAACGATCAAGATAAGAAGAATGAGGCTGAAATTATCTGCCTCTTGTCCTCCTAGTAAATTGGTATGAAAAGCCTTGATCGCCAATGGTGACAGGAGGAGATACTTCATACACAAATACATCCGATTTCATATTATCAGTCGAAACCCATAATTTTTCAATTAATCTGCCGATGTAGCCGATAAACTTACCTTGAAGTTGCCAAGTTTTTCCCATGGCCATGGCGTAAGAGGTCCTGGCTTGGATGCCATTCGGTTGGAAATCTGAATGGAGGGGTAGGATGCAGTTTGCTGAAGATGAAAAAGTATAAACAAACGTCTAGCGATCAAGAAGCTTATATATTATTTATGGAGTTCATTTTTTAGCAATCAATGTATCCCTGATCAAGTAATCTGTTTATGGGAGTCTGTTTCCCTCTATCCTCCTTAATATTCTCTGTGCATGCTGTTAACAAGTTAGTTAATGGAGATCGAACTACCCTATGAAATGCCTATTCGAGCTGCCTCTTAAATCTGGGTTATTTGCTGAAGTTGGGGTCTCTGATATACACATATTGCTTGCTCCAAAAGCTTGCTGCTGATACTATAAAAGGAGGACTATAAACTCAGATGTTTTATAATGCCAGAAAGTGCCCAGGTTTCTCATATCTCTGTTATTTTAGTTTTGTATCAGTTCCTAAATCTGAAGCTATTGTTATGTTCCTACTTCTGATGTGGACTATGTATTCTCTGAGCATTACGTTGCTGGTCTGTTGTACTTCATGAGCATATACATGATTTCATGTTTGGTCATCCACACACATTCGAGGGAAATTGCCTACAACACTTTGTTTGCCTGATAGCGTGAGCCATCATATGTTTTTAAAGAATACACCTACAGCAGGCCATGTACCCACTTGTTATGAAAACAGAAACTCAATAAAGCAGTGTAATTCTTGTTTGAATATTGTGAAAATATTCCCAGTGGGTGAAATGTCTTAAGATGAAGATTTGATCAGCATTATGAAGTGAATTTGAAGCAATTTTGAAGACATTTTTTGGCAGTCATTCTAGGAGCAGTTTCTTGTAGAGATTTTGCATGATTTCCATAGCAGTTAGATGCTCTGAAGTTTGAAGTTGAGGACAGCACTCATCTTCACATTTATATATTTTTTGCATTGGTCCTGCTCCATCAACCACTTTCGCGACATTGTTGCCACTTGACAAGCCCTTACAAGATTTTGTAGTAAGAGTACAATATTATTTTTTTTGTTGCTGTTGCCTTAGTTGTGTTTTTTAAGTGACATTGAAGAAAAATGGCCAGAATCAGTGAAGTATTAGAGTTCATAAAAACTCTTATACAATCTACTGTTGATGACACATTACAAATCAGAAAAGGATCTCTTTCAGAAATTCAGACATGTCTACAAAATGCACAAGAAAAAATTGACTTTTTGCAGCTTGAATCACAGCTACAGCAAGAAGAGCTACATCAAAATAGACACCATTCTGGACCTGTTTTTGTTTAGAACATTGAGAAAACCACCCATCAGCATAATGTTACAGTTCATTCAGATTTAGTACCAAACAAAGCAGCAAGGTTACATGCAGATGCAGAAGTTCAGTCTGCAC
>APFE030583540.1:0-17960 GCA_000404065.3 Pinus taeda | reverse complement strand
GAATATTGAACAGTCTTGCAGTTGAGTTTTCTCCATCTTCTCACCTTGTATCTGACAGGGGGGGAAATGATGGTCATCTACAAGCTTCAAGGCCACATCAAGCAAGCCGGAGCCACAACCTGCCACACCAGCTTCAGAGTTGTAGCCAGAGACAAAGATGCCTGAACATGCCTTCAGTCGGCGATGTGGGACACTTCCTCTAGCAGAAGACTTCAGCTTCCTGCCAGTTTTGGAAGAGTCCCGGAGACAAAATTGAGAACACTTCCTCTAGCAGAAGACTACAGCTTCTTGCCAGTTTTGGAAGAGTTCCAGGAATTGCATAAGCATTCCAGAGTTGTTGGTCATCCTTAAACCATCACAGGTTGAGACTTCCCTTTTCAGGTTGAAGTTTTACCTTTTATGCGGGTGAGGCCTCCCTTTTATGGTTGAAGGTTTCCCTCTTTAAAACAACAGGATCACTTCCTCTAGCAGAAGACTTACAGCTTCTTGCGAGTTTTGGAAGAGTTCCAGGAACTGCACTAAGCGTTCCAGTGTTGGTGTCTATCCTTAAACCACCGCCCTTTTCTACCAACATTTCATAGAGCACATTTAGCCTAGTGCTGCCATGCATTATTTCACATTTTGTATTACAGCTCTCTTCTTGGACTCATACATAACCCTTCGGATTAAGGGGGGGAATGTTGGACACCTAATCCTAATGGGTTAGTATGGAAGCCGAACAGACTAAGTAGTCCAAGGGACCTTGGGATGTGAATTCCAACGGTCACCAAATGTACTATAAATGTATATCAAATTGTTAATAAAATTGTATTGCATGTTTTATCTTTCACATGTTTCTCGCTGTCCATGTCTGTTTAACAATTCTACTTACATAAACACTTGGGAAAATGTCATTAACATTCCTCCTAAATGACAACTTCATATATCCCCAATAAATTGTCAAGTGAGATGAATTTCCATTTGTCTATTGCAAGTTGCTGAGTGCAACATTGTACCAAGCCATCGACAATCAAATCCTTAATAAATTGTGAACATGCACAATTCAGTTCTATCAACAATTATTGTAAGCCTGGTCAATGTTGACAACATCAACTTGCCCACAACAAAGTGCTAGAAAATAAAAATATCTTTGCATGAAATTTTTACACAAACCTCTTTGGAATTGGTAAGCAAGTGGAGAGTCTAAATGCAAATATAACTTGGAACAAACTTGAAGAAAACGTTAAGGAAACTTAAATCCAAATGCATGCGTTACTGATTAAAGTAGGAACATAATGTCATGGAATAAAACTCCAAAAAAAGACAGTCCAAAGTTATATTAAAGCTGAAAGTGATTTGAAGAGGTAGAATAGTCGGTGATCAACAAGAATGCTCCAATCACACAAGCCAAGAACATGACCATTATCTTCAACAAGCTCAACAAGTGCTCCAAATTGCACATGTAAGAATTTCGCCTTCTCATCAAAACACCAAGGAAGCACAAGTAAATGCTGCCATAGAAAAAATTGCCCAATGGTGATTATCTAAAACTCAATCAAAGAGATTATACATTGATAGAGTTACTCCTAGGCATAGAGGAAGGTGAGACTAATTAGGTTGCATGGAAAAGGTAGCAACAAAAACCTTAGTATCGTGAATTCAAGAGACGATAAAAAATCTAAATTGTAAGGGTGATTATTGAGTTTCAATCTTAGGAATCATCTTCTAAACCATGGGTACAGTAATGTATCTCTTCCTAGTATCATGTGCATTTGAAGTCCCTTTTACACCTTGATTTTGTGTTTTGGCTGGACGTTAAGTCACTTCAAAAATGATTCTCTACATGATTAGATTTTCTGCAATTTGTGGATAGTTTCCAGTTCTTTTTTTAGAAAACTACTAACATTGTTTTTGCTAGGGGTCTTGTTGACATTACCATAAACATAAGTGCAACTACCATGAATGACATGGGCATTCCCAATAACCATTTGTCTTTGGGAAGCTAGTCTATCTTGTTAATTAATAAGTCCTTTACAAAATGCTTCAAAATCATAATTTTTGCACTCTTGGAGATCTTAGGAGATTTATTGCGAGAATGGATAAAGGGATCATAAATAGGAGACAATTACTTTTCAACCAAGAGAATAGGAGCAACGGTATTATTTTTATAACTTTTTCGATGATGTCCTATTTTTTTATTATTATAACTCTTAATTTGAGTAAAAAATTGTCTAGTCTTTTCAAAATTGTTAGGATCTTGATCCTGCAACTTCCATTTCAAATGATCCAAGGCGTGTAGTGTAGATAGTTTGAGCAATGTCCTTTGGTCTTGTTACCCACCAAAAGTGGGTGGCCCCATAGGAAATTCTTATCCTACCATCTCTTTTTGCGGGCAACCAATTGCCCTTTCCAGACGCTAGTAGTTGATGACGATGTGCCATTGATATGTCCACTACTTGCATCAATCATATGTTTCCTTGCTCATATGGCGAGAGCACATGTTGGAAGGTGGGCTTCTAATCAAAAGGTGCTTTATTCATTTTGCAATCGGGTGCTTATGCTTGTTTGTATTTGGGCATTTGACATGGATTATGGGTAACTTGGAAGAAAGAAGGGTCTTGGTTGTGATCTTGTTTCCTCACCTTAAATGGGGGTTATATTTTCAATCCCAGTCTAGTGGGACCTCCCCTAATGGCCCGATTGGTATAGGAGGGGTACTCTTGGGAAGCCGTGATTGAGATAGTGTAGCCCCATCTTTCCATATTCCATAATTACCACTTTCCATCTTACCTTGCAAGCCCCTTTTACATCTCCATTCTTCGAGTTCAACTGACTGTTGGTTCATTGGGATTTGGCACCCACACATCCTCATGCTTGGGTAGGGCCCGAAAATTTGCCTGGGAGTTTGATGCAGCTAAAAGAAATAGAAAGAGCATACAATGGCAACAAAACATAAGAAAAATCAAAATGCAAAAGATAGTTAGGGCATTCAAATTAGCACGTGGGAAAAAAGCCAAGCATGAGCTTTACCTCACTCATTATGGCCATCAACCGGTTCTTGATCATTTCCCAACCCTTGGTGGGCAATGGGCTGCCTCTTGCTACACATCATACAAAGCAAGTTCTCATTCCTTGAGCTACGGGCAATGATACAAGGAAAAAGTAAAAGGCATTCGAGGGGTGGAAAAACAAAGGTGGAGTTGGTAACTCATGCATCCACGATTGCTCCCTCATCACATCTATAGACTATACACCTAAGATGAGAATCCCCATCAAGTTGGTCCCTTTGACTATGGCACTTGGCCATGAAGTCTTTTCCCATTCAATCCATTATTTACATGGCACCTATCGATTGAAGGGTGGATCGAGGACATGTCACTTCCAAATGGGGGTTGAGAACACCTAATAGGGTCATCTATTAACCACTACTACCTATGGAGGTAACACCATTATGTGATCAAAGCTACACTTTTAGAAGGGAAACCTCACATGAAGTGTTAATTTTCCCACTACTTTCAAGCTTGGTTCACTTAGATGCAATAATGATTAAATGTACCTGATGGTGAAAGTTGTCGACTAGATATTGTGTGTGATTGATAGGTGGTTCCATCTATGGGTTTGGGCAACTTGACTAGGGTCCAGGTCCTCCAAAGGGACATATTGAAACCCACAGGTGAGGCATGGAGAGCCATGGGAGTTTGGGACTCTAGACAGTTCACTTGCATCCTTGGGCACTTCTAACACCCACAACGTTCCAACACCTTGCCCCACATTATTGAATTTTATGGGATGATGCACCTAGACCAACGTGCCCCCAGTTGGCTTAACACTGAATGGATGGGATTGCAGCTAATCCAGGGCCCAAATGAGCATGGTATCACACATGGAGACATGGGAGGGCTAGCAACACCTTGGGAGCCCTCAACATTGGAGTAGAGACAAACATTTTAGCCACTTGGAGACTCATGAGACCACTTTTGTGCCCCAAAGCGAAAATTGGGCTCCATAGAGGGATTATGTTAGAGATCTAGGGGTCAACCCCTAGAGGTTGAGTTTAGAGGGTTTCGACACTAATTATGGCACCCATTTCCCTCCACGTCAGCCCTAGAAAGGCTTACACTTGCACGACGTTAGTACTCTCTCTTATTTCGGCACACATGTGGAGAGTTATTATGTTTTTCATAGGCTACTATGTTGACTTGTGACCTAGGGTGTTTATTGCACATTATTTTATGATTTTTAGGGGCATTAAGCTAAAATAGGCTTTACGACTCCTCATTTAAATAAGAGGATAGATCATTTGTATCAAATCATCATCACACACTTGGAGATTTCGACCTCTCTCTCTAGAGAAATTTCAGCCCTCTTTTCTTGTGGTAGAGATTGAATATATAAATGCACTTTGATATTAGGAGCTGATTTTGGTTATCTTTCAAGCAGTTCTTTGGACAAGTGGATGGAATCTTTGCATGTTATCTTGGAAGTGTACCTAATTGTTGAATATCTATTTTCTTCATGTCTAATGTATGGAATAATGATGATTCTAGGTTATGTTAATTGTGTCCCAATTTGTTGAAGATATACTTAACGCTATCTAGATGATTTATTGCGTGCATTACTCATATAACATGTGAATGAATTGTCCTATTGGTGAGCTCCTGGTAGCTCTCCCTTGAAAAATCCATTATCCATTGCATAGGTAATTGTTGAAATTTTGGTTGCTGGCCTCTTTGGAAACTTATTCGTTGATCTATCAGATTATAGACTCCACACACTCACACATGTATTTTGATAATTCTGCTCCACAACCAGCACCAGAACATACAGAATTGTGTTAATTTCTCCTTGAATCTGCTGAAAATATGGTTCAACTGCAGGCTGATAGGTTCCCTAGCAAGTCCATAAAGTCCAATCTATCCTTGCTGGTTTGATTTCCAGTGCGTACAGAGTGGCGGCTCAAGTTTCTCCTTGGCGGTTGTGTTTTGATGCTGTATAGCTGCATGTATCCTCACATGCAGGTTGTCAGGCATAGGAACTAACTGTACAGATGTTTAACTGAAAACATTCCCATATACAAATTTCATTACCTTTGGTTTCAGCTTCCGAGGCTCGATGATTCTTCCCATTCTTCTAACTCTTCAGATTTCTCCTATTTTGAATATTTACAAATTACCATGATGCCTAGGAAAATTTATGGTCTTCCCTCCTCAATCTGCAATCTTGTATTAAGAGTACCTGTACATTGGTTCTAAACATCAATATCAGCGATGTATTGCTGAAAATCATGTGTTTTGATAAATCTGCCCCAAAACCAGCACCAAAACATCCAGATTTGTGCTAATTTCTCCTTGAATATGCTGAAAATATGGTTCAATTGCAGGCCGATAAGTTCTGTAGCAGATCCATACGGTTCAATTTCTCCTTGGAGGTTTGATTTCCAGCACTCTACAGACTGGCTTAGGTTCCATATGGATCCTCACATGCAGGTTGTCAGGCATAAGAACCAACTCCACACTTGTTTACATTCCATTAACTGCAAACGTTCATATGTATCATATGTAGAAATTTTGTAATCTTTGGTTGCATCTTCAGGTTCAATGGCTCTTCCCGTTCTCCTAACTCCTCATATTTCTCCTATCTTAAATATTTACGAAGAATTTTCAATTTACCATGATCCTTCGGGATCAAGTGCCTAACATTCTTCCTATAATTCGAAGGGGTGTTTGTGATTTCAAGTATCTTTTTAACCTTTTCAGACTTTTCTCTTCCAAGCACTTTGGTGAACATGGTTGCAATTTGCTCATTCATGCAACAATGTCTCAAATGAATACTCTTGGCTTCTACATGATATTGAATTAGAAGGTACTTCATGATGATATTGCCTAGTTCGATCATGGAATATGGGGATTATTGGCCAACTTGATTGTAGATGTATTGCCACACCCATAAGAGGAATAGAATTCACTTGTTACTCTTTCAAATCTTCAAGTATCTTCCTAAGCCGCAAAATCTCCTTTCATACTTCTGCAACGGCCACGTATTTTGCCTTTGCTGTGGAATCTATTGGAAATGACTGTTTGTATGACCTCCAAGAGACAATAGTTGATCCAAGACTCATGCGATAGCTTGAAGTTGACACTGCTTTTTCTTCATCCCCATCAAAGAATCTCGACAACAAATGAAATATTTGATCTGGTTGTGGCAAAGGTAGATAAGACTTCCCACAAGCTGTTTGTACTTGGTTTCATTTTCAAATTCATTTACTTTTGATGTAACTTTAAATAATGTTCCATTGGAGTAGGGAGAGGTTAGATCCAACCATGCCAAACTTGTTCAACAATTCTCCACTGTACTTTTGGGAAATAAATATGTATTTTGATGTTGAGTCACTTCAATGCTCAAGTAGTATTGAAGATGTCCCAAATCTGTCATCTCAAAACCTTTCTTGAACTATTTCTCTATGGTTGCATTATAGCTTCATTGTTCCCCATTATCAAAAGAGCCTCTACATACACTACAAGGTATACAATTGTTTTTCCATCTTTCTTGACAAGTAGAGTTGCATCATCAAGATTAAGTGTTTGGAATTAAATTTCAGAAGATGTTCAGTTAATTGTTCATATTAGGCTTGCGGTGCTTGTTTAAGGCCATTGAGTCTACGTACTTTATGTTCTTGTCCCTTCACAACAAAACCTTCTAGTTATGACATGAAGACATTCTCTTTTAGGTCTCTGTTTCAGAAAACAGACTTCATATCCATTTGATAAATAGAGTACCAATGGTGGCCCATTTTGATGTGGGGGCAAAAGTCTCCTCATAATTAATATCTTCTTTATGTGGAAATCCTTTTGGCACTAGCCTTGCTTTGTGCTTGTTGAGTGATACATTTGATTTGTACTTGTTATTTTAGACACATTTGCAGCAAATTGGTTTGGTTTCGAATGGAGGTCCACCAACTTCATTGCCCCATTCTTGATGAGAGCATTAGATTCCTTGTACATGGCCTTTTTCAACTTCTTCAAATTGGTTCAAAGTTAGTAGATAAATTCAATTTGCAATCATATGAAACATCCATATCATCTACAACACCTTAAATTGAATTATCGACGTCACCTCCATCTTGTCTAGTGGAACCTCTAGTCCCTGTCTTTTCAACCTTGTTAGGATGAACAATTTGGTGGGTCTTTTTGAGATGGTCTAGGTTATTCCATAGATTGAGATGGTGTTGCATTTCCATCAAGGTTCAACCTTTTAGTTCTCTCAATCATATCATCGAATGACGACTCCTGATTTGTTGAAGTGGTCAAAACATCATGAAGGGGCAATGGTGCTTCAAACATATATTTCAAAGATTGATCCAAGATAGGGATGACCCCTTCAAGATCTGGAATCTCCTCATCAAATACATGGTATTGTGAGGTCAAACTCGACACAATGAAACATGGTATTTTGCTCATGGATTGCATTTAGTGAAGCCTTTAAATAGGTTTGAGATATTCCATTGCCAAGGCCTTGGAGGGCGAGTGTGAATGCTGACTTCGTTGGATTTGGTCAAGTATTTTTCCTAATTTGGGTTTCCCAAGGTAAAGTAATGTTGTTTCTATGTTGTAATCTGCTATTTTCTCTCGTATGTTTATTCCTAACAATTGGTATTAGGGCATGGATGGCTTGGTGCTTGTAGAGTATGTGTGTAGAGGAAAAGAAGGATTGCACTGGCTTGTGGATATGTAGAAGATTGAGACCTAATTATTGCTTGGATCTGGATTTTGAAAGGTGGGCGTGGGCATTTGTTGGTGAAATGTGATCTAAAGCACAAATCATGGTAATTTGGATCAAAAGCAAGGATTGCTATTGGCACAAGGAATAGGCATGGGGCCATGCAAATCATATTGTATCAATCCAATTTTTTTACAGAGTTTGGAAGCGGAATCATGGAAGGATTGTTTGCTATGTTTTTTAAGGATACAAGCATCACAGTGCTTCACTTTCGTAGGAATATTATCATTCTTTTTCAATGAACAAAGGATGTCATAATTAATATGTCCAAATCTAGCATGCCATAGAAGATTAGATCGTAGTGTACCTTTTTTGTGATGAGAGAGGTATGCAAAATTCTTTGCATGAGCAAATGTCCCTTTCAACTAAAACAATCTTTCATCTTCCACTCTAGTAATGACAACCATGTTGTCAAAAGCTTTCTTTATCTCAACCTTTCCACAAAAGATATGAATGAAGTGGCCTTGTTGTTGAGTGTGCAGAAGGGAGGAAAATATGGGAATCCATGGAATTGAAGCTTGATGGTGCCAATGCTCAAAGGTTTGAGACTTGATTTATCTACAAAATAAACTTTACCATCTATATTGTCATTGAGAGCTTCAAAGAAGTCTCTCTGGAAGGTTATGTGGCATGTTGCACTTGTGTCAAGTAGCTATGCATCTCTGCGAGAAGCAAATTAAGTGTGAAATAAGTTTTTTGTTTCTCCTATATTGCAATGGGAAACAATGTAATGTGCAGATTCATGTGCTTTACCTTTCGTCGGATCTGGCATTTCACCTTTGTCTTCTTTTTGATCTTGCTTGTCTTTGATATTCTCTTAGGGTATTCTACATGTCCTTGCATTTGTCCATGTCAACTGCAATAGACACAATGAAGATCAAGTCTTTCACCTTGATTGTGTCTATTCCCTCTGCTTTTGAAATTCTTTCTTCCACATCTTCTTTTCTTGCCATATCCTCTAAAATAAAAATCGTGTGAATTTCCTCTTCGAGCAAGGCACACGAACTCTCTAGTGGGCTGAGCTATCTTCTTCTTTCCAAAATCCGTCTCACATTGTGCAACTTTTTTCTCCAGATAGTCAAATTAGATGGACTTCATTTGGCCAGTAGATGGCAGGGATTCAAGGTACTGGGAATATGTGTGGGATAGAGAGCCTTGATGAGTGTTGTGAGAGGAATGTTTATCTTCATTCCAGTGGCATCTCTATCATGCCATCTCAAAAGGTAAAGCTCATGGGGCCATTATTCTTCAAATTTGGATAAAAGAGTTTCACTAGTTGCTATACGAGATCTAGTTCTAATTGTGAGTAATACAAGTCCTTCAATTTTTTAGAGAACCATAAGAGTCCTTAATGGAAATAATATGATGCCTCACTTGTTCACTTATTATCATGACAATCAGGGTATATGATTTCTTGACTTTGTTCTTCCATATGGCTAGCACCTTGTCTGATGTCAGCTTGTTAGGTCCACTGTCTTCTTCTTTTCCAGCATAAACCTTTCCTTCATAGATGTGATGCCATAAATCATTAAACATCATAGTGTGTTTTGATCTTTTTGGACGACTCTGTCAGCACCACACTAACAATGGAGATGAGAGAATACATCTTTATAAACAAAATCATTGCAAAATATTCTCAAAGTTTTTCCACGCAACCAATTAATATGAATTGCCAATAAATGCCTCCGAATTTGGAACACACATAGAGGATGTTATTTTTCTTTGGTTTGATGATAGTTTCACATAAGATAAATATTTACCATTTGTACTTTAATAAGTAATTACAAATGAGAAATATGGTTGTTGATTTCATGCTTTTAGAAACTAAAATGTGCAACAAATGTTGATTCAGAGGTTCATTGGGAATTGAGCTTGCACTTGTTATTTCGTGGTAAACTCTGCCCTATCCACCACTATGGCTAGATGAGAATGGAGTAGACACAACAACATTAGACGATAATCATTGATGCTACTGAGCCAACCCTTGTAGGCTCCCTTTTCTTTCACGTCGGGTTCACTGAGGTTACAAATGGGTGTTTGATCCTTTGTGGAGGCATCAAGGTTATGGGTAGATAGAGAAGGCACTAAAGAGTGAATGGGTTGCGTGTTTAGATATCACACCCTTGAACAATTTGTGGAAACTAATTGTTTGATGTAACAAAATTCGACGCACATGAGTTGAGAGTGGAGAGGGAATGATCCTTGTTAGTGATGAGGAGAATAACGAGAGAATGAGCATCGAATAGAGTCTGTGAGTGGAGGCATCCCTAAAATTTCTCAAGCTGTGCGAATGGGAAGAGAACTAGGCCCTAGACAAGCTTCACCATTCAAAGGCTAGTTTGCACACATAGAGGGGTGAGGGGTTGAGTCAGGATGTACATGATCCATAGAGAATGTTATGGCTAGGAGAATAGGTAGAGGGTTATTTTTGCATGCACACTGTTGCTGCAAAATCTAGTAGGCCTTGTAGAGGGGTACTCAAGGGAATCACTAGACCAAGTGACAACAACAAGGTAGTAGCCCACTGTCACCACAACTACTAACCCATGCTCTTTGTGGATTTTCACCAATGGGAGGAGTCCAGTGTTGAGGTCACCTGCAAGAGATATTCTAGGCTTAAAGGTATAAGGTGACATGATAGGCCTCCAAGGTACGACACAAATTAGGAACAAGGCTCAAGCAATGAGGAGAGGTAATTCACTTTTGTTAGAGAGGCCAAACTAGGGCACCCTTGACCTAGGGATTGATTAATAATGTGTGAAATGGAGTGGCTTGAGGTAAAGGTACAAAGGAAATGTTTCCTACAATGTATCCCAACAATATAATGACACATTAAACCTTCAAGAAGCCCTTAGGTCGAGGCTTAACCAAATTAGGGTTTCTCCTAGGAAAAAATAGCTAGGAAAGGAAAAATTATGGAGAATAATGGAAAGATTAGCCACGAAGAGGAATGATTTTGAGGCAACCACCACTACTATCAACGCTGAATCCTTCCAATGCAAAAAATCTCTATCCTAGGCAATTTCACACTAAGCCCTAATTGAGCCCACTTGTCATTGAGAGAGTGAGAATGGGAGAGAGAAAATAATCTCTATCCTAGGCAATTTCACACTAAGCCCTAATTGAACCCGCTTATCATTGAGAGGGCCAGAATGGGAGAGAGAAAAGGTGCGGATCTTAGTTGTCGGTAAGATAAATGTTGATCACCTATTAGACAAGGCTAGTGCATAGTCCTTGGGTGGATGGAGTCTATGGGATTGCTAGATTAGCCAAATCTTGCAAAGGAGTAAGGATATTTTGATGCCCTAACACCAAAACCCTAACTATTATCTCTGTGAGGGATCAATATTCACTTGGGAGAACTAAATCAAAGATTCACCAACGGGATTGCCATTCACATACTATTTATGAGTAATGCATGCAATTATCACATCTAGTTTCTATGCAATTGATTTTCAATAAATTAGGGCACAACAAAGAAACCCTAGATTAGTAATATATTCCATACAATAGACATAAAAATAGAAATTTATCAATAACAAAGCTCACTTACAGGATATCACGCATGGAAAATCCTTTCACCGATTCAAGATAACTTCTCCAAAGACAAGAATATAGCTCCAATAAACAAAATGCTCCATAGATCACATCTCTCCAACGGTATAAGAAGGATCAAATTCTCCAAGTGAGGCTGAATTAGTCCAAGTGATGTTGAATGAAATGAAAACTCCTTTCCTCTATTTATATGAGGAGAGTGAGTCATAATATTAGCCTAAAACCCCCTACTAACAAGTTAAATCACAAGAAACCCATGGGATATAGGCCAACCCACTAGCTTTTGATCAAAACTGCAAAATAAGCCACACATGTGAGCCACTTGTCTTGGAGGGCTAACGTCATGCATGAATTATGCTCCAAATGTCATGTGTTGGTGCTACAAGGTGACAAGTGTGATGTAGTAGCATGTAAAAATCATCATTTGAGGTTGGCCCTAAAATCAACCTTAATGGTTCCTTGTGGTCCCAAAATCCAACAGGGGCAACACTCCATGGGTCTCTAGTAGCTGATTATGTCCATCTCCACTCTAACTTTGAGGGCTTCCCAGTTGCTACTAGCCCTCCCAATTCTCTAAAGGCGAGACCATCCTCATCTAGGCCTTGAATCAACTGGCATCCCTCATATGGTGCTAAGTTTGACCTAGGGGCATGTTGGTCGAAGTGTGTCATCTTGAAAAATCATCAAATATAATGCAAAGTGGCTTAACGTCTTTGATATAGGAGGTGCTCAGTGTCGTGTGATGTGTCACTGTTGCTAGGAGGCCCAAGGCTCTCAACGCTTCACTTGTTAGCGCCATTATATATCTATGATGGATCAGGTACTTGTGGGTAAGGTGCCCAGGACATGGGCCGCTGAACCACCTAACAATCACAACGAAAGCAACCAACCATTAGGGACAATAGCAAGCTTGAATGTAATGGGCTATTTATAAGGATTCCCTTCCAAAATTAGGGCTTTGAGCTTGTAATGGTCTTACCCCCCTAGTTAGGAGTGGCTAAAGGACAACCATATTAGGTGTTTTCAACCCCTAATGGGGAGTAACATATTCTTAGTCCACCCTTCAATTGATAGGTGTTAGTGAATAATAATGATGATATGAAAGGCAAAAGACTTCATGGCCAAGTATATGATGAGGATCCACATCCCGAGTGTAAAAATTTGAGGATGGAGCAATCATGGATGTATGAGTTCCCAACAAGAATGATATTTTTGCATATGGGTCTGCCAGGGACAGAGCGTTTCCTCCAAGATTAACTTTGAGTTGAATTTCTTAATCCTTGAGGCAATAGCCATGGAATATATGTTATATTAAACGTTGCAAATAGAGATTAGCCAATGTCTTTCTTACGAAGGAGGCTGGATTGGTGTCTTCTGGGATAAGAGCAAGGATGGTGAAATTTGTTCTAATCCCCCAATTTTTGGTCTTTTACGCACTCTTACACCATGGTGACAAGACCATCTTTTATTTTGTCCCAAACAGGCTGGTAGAACTTTGACGAGAAGCCATCTACCCCCAGGTCTATGTCTACATGGAATGAAAAGGTAATTTAATTCCCGTCTTCCTTCTCTGTTACGGGTCTATACAGAAATTTGCAATCACTTTCACCGAAAACCTTTGCAATCACCTAGAGAGGAGGTTTTCTTGAGTGTCTTCCCTGATAGTCACAGTTTTGTTAAGTGCTTCTTAAAGGTGAGGTGTGCCTGTTCTAATATTTCAGTGAAATCAGATATAGATTTGCTATTTGGAAGAGAAAATCACTCCTGTTTGGCATTTTGTGGAAAAATTTGGTATTCCTGTTATAGAATTTAACCAAACACTTCCGGAATTTAGTCTCCAGAAGCATGATCTGACTGAAATATTTATTTGTCATTTCTCTCCTCCTGGATCATAAGATCAGTATACCCTAATTCTTCAATTTCTTCTTGCGTTTCTGGTAGCTTTTGTTTCTTATTTCCTTTCAAGGATTAGATGAAATCTCCAATATTTTACTCACTCCGTGAGTGCTAGTTTGAGGTGCTTTACCTTTTTCTCCCACTTGTATGTGGCAGATTAATATAGATTTATATGCTTCTTCGAAATGGTCTGAACTAGCTTCCTGTTATCAGGATGATGCTAACACACAGATTCAGCATTTTGGGGTATGTAATGTGTCCAATACCCTCTGTACACTTGGAGGATATATATTACTTCTTGAAACCACCAATTTCACTTCAAGTTTGTTTCTCTGATGCATTTCCTCATTGTCCTACTATTAATTGTTTAAGAGAGGGAGGCAGGAGAGTGCAAACATATGCAAGTATCATTAATCATTCAAACACAACGGCATCATAAATTATAATTGCAGGCTTATACATGCAAATGGGACTGAACAAGCTAGAAAGTAATAAAATCCATTACTTAAATGGCATTAATTTAGCACAATTCACATATACAGTCATGGACACTTCTGCAGAAGGACATTCTAGCCAAACATAGGCTCCATGCAGTGCGAATTCTCTCTGCAACAGAGGCCACATGTGAGCTGAGGATATGAGTCCATAAGGGTGAAATTTTGCTGTGGCTGTCTTTAATTCTGTTCCCACAGCCCAACTCCCAGGTTCCCAGTGAATATATACACAACAGCAATTTCAAGCTACAAATCTTTTTCCCCATCAACCGCTGCAACCCAAGTAATGGAATCCTCTTTTCTGCTTAGCAGTACCTTAGGCTATCCCACTTCCCTCCAGAGTTCCAGCACAGGCTGGCCAAGAATCTCACTGTTGGCTTCCAGGGCTTTTTAGCTGTAGTGAAATTTCTCAATGATAGTGATTATCATTCCATACAGTCACAATTCTCTCATGAGTCATAATTCATGGCTGTAGCTTTCCGTGGTCTTTTTATACTATGCTTATGGTTGTTGTAGCTCTGGGAGTAACTCTAATTTCCCCAGAATGATGGCAATTCAAGATCCCCCAAGCTTGATAACTTGAAATCCACCACCGAGTGGTAGTTTAAGCAGATTGGTCATTATAACCTCGGATAATTTGGACTCTCCATTAATTCAAATTTCACCCAAAAGCATCTGAACTCCACCCTGCCATAAACAGTAGCTACACACATTCACTGACCTGGTAAGTGACCTTTGGCATGGATTTGGTTTTTTTACCGATGTCAGAGACCTGGTTTATCATTTGTTGCTTTGCCGAGGCTTTGTTTCTGGCAGCCTTTTGTTTCCTTCCAGCCTTTTTATGATTTCTTTCGTTCTATTGTAACTCTTTTTAATGATCATTCAATGCAGTGTTGAAAGAATCAGGATCGGCAAAACATGGGCGAGGGTCCAGAAAACATCTTTTCAGAAACATCGATGGAAAAGTCGGCAAACCGCTGCAAACATTAAAAAATACAAAATATATTAATTATTTCAAAATCTGAAAAATCTGAAAAAATAGAGGAAAAATCAGATCAAATTGCCCAAAGGAAAAATTTACATTTTTTTCGAGCCGAAAATTCTCACATAGTACATCGTTTGGCTTTTAGCCATTCATCATGTACATGACAACATGTGTGTTTCATGTCTGGGGGTCAAAACTGGGGTATTACAGGGTAACCATTATCACCAGCCAATTTAAATATCATAAGCTAAGCAGCAACATGTGGGGCATATCGCTTACGTCAAAGTTGCCTAGGAATTGGAACTAACCCTAACCACTGTTGCATGTGCTGGCTCACAGCAACAAGTGGGGCATATCTCTTATGTCATAGTTGTCTAGGAATTGGAACTAACCCTAACCACTGTTGCATGTGCTGGCTCACAGCAACAAGTCTGAGCGCAAGCACTAGCATGTTAATTAGTAGAACTTGAACCGTAGTAGTGGTTATATTAGCTACCTGCTTTCTTTGACCTGGCAATCCACTGTTGACATGTATTTGGTTTTTTTAGCTATGTCAAAGACCTGGTTTATTGTTTGTTGCTTTCTGGAGGCTTTGTTTCTGGCAGTCTTTTGTTTCCTTTCCTCCTTTTTGTGATTATTTCTTGGCCTCTTCTGCTGAGGGTCATCTTTTAGGGTAAGATTGGAGGCTATTCATGGTCTGATTCCAGGGAAATGGTGATTGATTGAGGGATTTCCCAGTTTTTGACTTGTCCTCTCAACTCAACTAACTTTTTTGTGCTTAGACTTTTTCCAGGGGTCCATCATTTGGAGCTTCTGGTGGTTAGGAGATGGGGAAGCTATTTCTCCTTCCACTGCATCTGGGCCATCCATGAAGCTTTTCCTGTTATTGGAGGAGGGCCTGTGGGGGCTTAGGAGGTGGGGAAGGGACTTCTCTTTCCAGTGCATCTCGGCCAACTGTGAAAGCTTTTTCTGTTATTGGAGGATCAGAGCTGTGGACCTTTAATTAGTTTGACAGAGCCCACAACTTCAAACATGTTTTAGGAGCTCACTGCTTCCCTCTCTCTCTCTCGCTCTTATCTTATTGACTCTGATTTTTTTTTGGTTGTTGTTTACAGAATTGGCCCTTGCCTAAATCTTTCCCAGCTTCTCACTGGAGTTTGGGTGCAGCATTAGGTTTGATTCAAATATGAATTTTCTGATAAGGTTTGCTATTAGGGTCGACTATATAAATAGAAAATATAGAAATATCAAATATTCCATTATAAATAAATATTGTAATTTTAAAAAATAAAATAAATTGGATATATTAAATAAATTTTAAAAATATAAAATAAATTAAAATTTAAACACAACACTACGAGATCAATGCATGTTGAAAAAATCAATGTATAAGTGGATTTTGGAAGAATAACTATTGTCCACATTTCATTAAATTCTGAAAATATATTGTTTAAATCTGATTGATCAAATCCATATAAATAGAAATTAAAATTAAAGAAAAGATTTAATTATTATAATTTGTATGTCTAGCAAAAAGAATAACAATAAATTAAAAAAATTAAATGATCCACCTAAAACATAAAATAAACAAGATATATATTAAAAATAAGAGAACAAAGTTAAAAATAAAATTAATACATGCTTGAAAAATTTAATGTTGCAAAGGAAGTTGCAAAATAAGTACTCATTCACATTTCATGAAAGAGATATTGCCAAAGCCGTTGAGAGTTGATCCCTTTCTTTTAATTATAATTTCAACCGTATTTTATTAAAAAAGGTAAACATCAAATCCATTAAGGTATTTCCCTGTCACCTGTCTGCACTGCAGAGAGACGAGTATTTTACCCTATGGGCCTTACTTCAACCTTGTAAATTAACAGCTCCTACTCCGAATGTGTCCTGGTTTTCACCCGAACAGAAGTTTGCATGCAGCATGATAATGAATTTTGAGCTACATGCTACAGTCGGGTGGGGTTGGAGATGGAGAGGTTTGCAAGTATGCTGGCAGTGCATGGTGGAATGAACGGGACTCTGTGGGGCACCTCGCAGAAGGATGAGATTGTGTGATGGAAGGTTCCCATTGTTCTTTTTTTGTTAAACTGTTAAACCACTAAATAACAAATATTAAACCCCCAATGCTGTAAAAAATTGATTAAAATTCACCTTTAAATTTGGTTTATGTTTGGATTTGAACTGGTTGGGAACTTGTGATCCTTTGAGGTTCAGTGGACCTGAATGAATTTGATTTTTATTTTTTGAGGTTCACCACATTTTGAACCTCAAGGCTTGAATTTGACAAACCCGATGACATAGGCTTAGATACCAGATGTTTCCTTTTGGGTAAATACTAGGCATAGTGCCCATGCTGGAGACAGTAATTAAACAATGAAGACCAGGTCTTTCACTTTGATTGTGTCTACCCACCACACAGTCGGGGTATATGCTTGGTAGTTTTTGTTCTGCTTATTTCCTTTCTAAGGTTAGATGAAATCTCCAATATACTCACTCTGAGTACTAGTTCGAGGTGCTTTACCTTTTTCTCTCACTTTGTATGATGCAGTTCAATGTAGATTTATATGCTTCTTCCAAATGGTATGAAGTAGCTTTCTGTTGTCAGAACGATGTTAAGACACAGATTTAGCATTAGAAGTATAAATTTCTGGATAAACAGAAATATATATATAAAAATAATTTATTAATAAAAGAATAGACAGATGATGTCTGATTACAATGGGGCTCCTGGCTTAAATACCGCCATGGACACCCTTTGGGAAAGGGCATGATCTTATGGTCGTGCCCTTTCGCCTAACTAAACCTAAATTAAATAATAAACCTAAAATTAATTAATTTTTTACATTACATTGCCTTCCTCTCGAAAGAATGCTTTGTCCTCAAAGCATAAGTAACGACGGATGTTGTTGAAGAATGATTCATTCTCCCATAAAGCGTCTTCTTCGGGTACGTCCTTCCACTTGATCAGATATTCTAAGTTGATCAAGGTCGCACATTCTAAAAGGTCTTGGATTAATCTCTCAAGTTTCGTTTTTTGGTGATGTGGATATCGGTATGGCTTTTTCATAGGTCGGTCTTGAAATACTTTTCCATGCTTCTGAATTAGATCTTGCATCTCTAGTGACTCTTCTTTGGTCATATTTGCAGATAACATTTCTAATTGATGACATTGTACAGCATAAGTAGGTGCTCTTCTTCGACTCAGCTTCATCATCTGAGATGATGACACAACATGATTTTCTGGTGCTTGGAATCCATGTAGT
>APFE030583533.1:0-29629 GCA_000404065.3 Pinus taeda | reverse complement strand
GACCACAAGTAACTTTTTTAAGATGAAACTCATGCCTTTTGACCTTTACAGGAGTACGCACCCATCCCTTGACATACAGAGCGTACAAGTACGCAGGTATTATGAACTTGGGATGCGTACACGTAGGTAAAGTAGAGAGAAAATGCGTACCCAGAGATAAACATGTTTTTAAATGACTTTCTCTCTTTCTTGAAGTTTTACATGGAGAGCAGAGGTATAAGGCTTGCCAAGGAGGATAGTATGACTGTTGATGGAGCCATACTAACTGTAGATAGTCATGGTGACAAATTTTAGTGTAACAAGGGGCATCTAGTTTATGATCATGTTTCAGATCATGAAGATGTCGAAGAAGTTTAAGGAGATCTTCGAGATAATGTTCTCGATGAAGATGATATTGATGATGTATTGTCAGATGAAGAACTTGAAGAAGTTGAACCAAATGTAGGAGATGAAGTTTGTCATGATGATATGAATGAGGATATGATTATTGGAAATAATAGCATTGATGATGATGCTAAAATTGGTGATCGTTTCAACATCATTTTTTAATCGAGTGACATAAATGTTGATCTATTGAATGAAGAAGAATATTAATGATATCATAATGTTGTAATGTATGAGGTATGCATTTATATGTTTTCAGTTGTAGATTTGGTTTGTTTCATTTGACTTAATTTTTTTTTTTTAGTAATTTATATATATGATTAATTCTTACTATGTTGCTTTCAAATATTTTATAGTAAATAAATTGGGTATTTGGAATATTGAGAGTGATGTGAAGGGGGGGAGGGGGGAGGGGCCTATGAGCTTCCACCTTCATGTGGTTGTCCTTGTTCAGTAGAGAATATTATATTATTCTTGAAACCTAGAGAAGTTCATTATTCACATCGATCTCAATCTTGTTGTCACGACCAATACATGACATAATTTATTATATCTCTCTTACACTCCTACTTCCAATCTCGTAGTATATGAGTGATCCCCATAATGCAAAAATGATGGCTAGGAACCAATAATCTGTACCTATCTCAAACTTATTGTTACCAATTGTCATCCTACCTCTGCTAAGGACCAATCCAACGCTTAAATTTTACTAATAATTAGTCACTTGAAATGATGCTCTAATTAATTGACCCCACACATAATGACCTGTGAATGGGGCCAACGTTGAATTTTTTTCAATTTGTGCCAATATAGACTGAAATTTAGCACAGCTATAGTATATGCTTTCATTGACGGTGTGGGAGGGTTTCTAGACTCAAATATGACTCACAAAGAGAATTTGAAAATCAAGGGAGATCACATAGATTTCACCACTATGCTTCACTATGAACAAGGAGAAAGAGGTATTTATAGAGAATTCTCAAATATGAAAGTGTTATTAGTTGATTGTATACTTTATTGTTTTTCATTCTCTCTATTATTTAGTGAACAAATTTCGAGAGGACCACATAGGTCTCTTGAGCTCATTGCAGTGTGACCTGTGAATGGGGCCAATGTTGAAATTGTTTTAGTTTTTGCTCGTACGAACTGAAATTTGACATGGATATGGTAGATGCATGCATTGATGGTATGGGAGGGTTTTGAGACTCAAATATGACTCACCAAAATAATTCAACAATAAAATGAAAAAATTGTTGGACACCTAATCCTAATGGGTTAGTGTGGAAGCCGAACAGACTAAGTAGTCCAAGGGACCTTGGGATGTGAATCCCAACAGTCACCATATTGTACTATAAATGTACATCTATTGTTAATAAAAATGCAATGCAAGATTTATCTTTCCTATTCTTTCTCCCTGTCCATGTCTGTTTAACATGGTATCAGAGCCATGATGTGTGGCCTGTGTAGTTGCCTTGAATAGTGCTGGCCTGTTTAAATCTGCCTCCCTGCTCTTTTGAATACCTCTGACCGTCATAAACGTTTAAAAGGAAAAAGAGCATCATTACATCTGCTCCATATTCCATTACCTGCTCCATACAGTACGCTACCTCTGCCACACCTGCACTGCACCTCATTACTAAACGTTGGTCTGTCACCTGTTCTGACATTAATGAAACGCTGCCTGACATACCAAACATCTAAGAGGAGAAACGCTCCCTGAAGCTGCACACCAAACATGTGAGAAAGAGGAACGCGTGCCTGAAGGTATTGGCGGGATAGCATTTGTATGAACCGATGAGCTGTGAATTCCAATATGTTTGACACATGGTTTTTGAAACGCTGTTTATACATGGACTGACAATCATCAGATATCTGGCCATGCATTCACTCTCTCGGCACGCCTACATTCATCTCGATACGATGTTGTCTGGACGCTGCTATTCTTCATCTTTCCAAAATAGCAGATCACACCCTAGATCATGGCTTTTGGCTTTTTCATATCTTAATCAACTTTACTCCATTTTCTCGCAAACGAAACTAAATTGAGTGAGGCTGCATTTGAGTTTTGGTTTTTGGGTTTTGCCTTAGCGGTTTTGGTTTTGAATTGTTCTGTTACAGACCTTCCTGTCTCACTCTTTGTGGTTTCCATTACTTGCCGTTGGCTGCCCAGGGTTCTTACTCTGCAGGCCTCCTTTCATATGATACCTTACATCATTGGCTGAAGGGAAGGAATTGACTAATTTATAGTATAAGAGGAGGTGTTAATTTGTGGTTAAATTGGAGCACTGGAGTGAATTGTGACTCCCAGAAGCCATAACTGGGATCGTGTTGATTGCGAGGAGAGATGCATTCATTTGTGTACAGGTCGTGGACCATTACAACGGGGTGTTTTTGTAAATAGAATCCGTCAAGAAGGATATCTTTGTCACAAATCAAAAATATTTTTTATCAGTACCATAATTCTGCAAGTCCAGGAAATACCTGCAGGTCTATATGACATCGTTCTTTAATTTGCAAGGGTATTTCTGTCACAGGTTTGGTGATTGATTGTGTGTAGACTATCAAATAAATTATTTTTAAATGCCTTTCATCGATTGGTTCACGAGATGACAAATACTCTTCAGATGAATCTCGCTGATCAACATAACCACTTTTGCAATTTCCTGCTGAATGGACTGAATGTAATCTGCTTCTGAAATCCTGTTTGATTTGTATTCACGGCGAACTCTGTGAAGTTCTACTGTCTGAGGAAAAGACCTCTTTGTAGACCGGCAGAATTGAATCAAGCAGAGAAAGAAGGTTGAATGTTTTAGGAACACCTTTTGTAGGCTTTGATAACAACAAGTATGACACAGGACCTACGATGACAGGTACCGTCTCAATACCAGTCTCTTTAGCCTCTTTGTATTCATGCACAGCTTTGTGTGAAGTGTACTTGAATTTAATTTCTGGTCCAAGCTCTGGAACGATGTAGTGGTAGTTAGTGTCAAACCACTTGGTCATCTCCATAGCAGGAAGCTTAGCATTTCTATGTGCCACTATCTCCATTCGGAAGGCAATACTTAATGTGATTCAAGGTTGTATAAATAAAAGCACCATTGTCATCCCAAGAACCACTCTTAACATGAATAGTCTCATGTAGAGTGCACCTGTGTACGAGTTTCTTGCTTGCAATGATGATAGCATGTTTGCTCAAAAAAGCTACATTTTCCATATCATTTAACCAGACAATGTATTTCACAAATGGAGTATAGAGGTCCCCAAGAACAATCCTCTGTTGCGGATCAAAGAGGAGTATTCTATCTTCTGACCTACAAAGAAGGTTTCCCGTTCCTCCATAAAAGATTGCAGCTACAGTTGTTGGAAGACTACACTTCTTAGTCACCTCATTTCTGAGATTTTTTATCATCACTTGGTTATGAATCTTGTCAAGGACGGAAAATCGATTGCGAGCAACAAAGACAGCAGATCCTCCAAGTCCTCTCTTTGCCTTAGCATCTTTGACAACTTATCCATATTGCCTGTAATAAGATACAAAAATGAAAGTCTTTCAAAATTCTTTGTTCTCTGAAGCAACAACAATTTCATATTTCCACTCTCCACTGCTAAGTTGAAACGTGTCTTCTCATCTTTGACAAAGTGAAGAGCCACTTCCGGGAATCCTTTCTGCTGCAGGCAACTGACAGAATTCCCTGATACCTTGGTTATATAACCGCTGAATGTCATGAATGGTATTGTGCTCAAGTCTGTGCTAGTTGTGAATCAACGGTGGTGAGAATCCTTCAGGCAGCGGTTGCAAAGATTGAAACATGCATTCATACATATAGTCATTCTGAGATGAAAATTGTTCAGTCATTGTGAGACGAAATTTTTCAGGATTTAATCAATTATATGTAGACAGTTGAAGTAGACTCTTATGTGCAGACAAATTTGAAGCCGACACCCAAAGTTGATTGCTCTCCGGTGGACGAAATTGTTGCTTATATCCCTATTTGAACATATATTGGAAAGCTTCCGCAGGTTGAAATGAGAAAGTATGAATTGGCTAGTGATTGAAGTTTTTTGGATTCGGTAAATGTTGGGATGCATTCTTCTATGTTTTAGATATTATTGATCGTGGGTATTGCAGGCCTAACCCTGCGTCACTTTTCCTCATTGTTTCACTATTTTTGAGGATTAAAAATGGCTCCAATTAGTGCAATATTAGAGTTAATGGACAATCTAATACTCTCTAATATGAATAATACAGTCAAAATCAGCAAGGATTTTTTCTCAGAAATTCAAACATGTCTACAAAATGCACAGGAAAAGATTAATTTTTTGCAGCTTGAATCACAGCTATAGCAAGAAGAGATACATCAAAATAGACACCATTCTGAACCTGTTCTTGTTCAGAACATTGAAACAGACTCCCATAAACAGTAATTCAATAATGTTCCTCTTCATTCAAATAAAGCAGCAGTTGTACATGCAGATGCAGAAACTCAGTCTGCACTTCCTAAGCCCATCATCAGACCTTGGGAACAGCTTGTCCACAACAAGCACAGAACCGGTCTTGGATATGACAAGGACTTGTCCTTTCATATTCCAGACTATGCCAAGCCCATTCAGTTTCAGAGTGTTGGTTTCATTAATGACAATTCACCTGCTCCTTATGACAGTTCAGCTCTAGCTGTTCCAGACTCTGCCCCTCTTCCACAGCAGCAACAACAACAACAGATCGTGAAATGCCAACACTGTGATCGAGTTGGCCATATGAAAGATCACTGTTTTGATCTTCATCCATGTAAGCACTGTCATAAAACCAGTTATTCTTCAAACAAATGCTTCAAAAACAAATATCCTGCAAGAACAAAGATTCATCTAGGATGGATCGCTTCTTGGCAATGGGAATCAACAGCCAAGAAGATATTCCAAACACATGTCAGAACTTGTTCCAGAATATTGAACAGTCTTGCAGTTGAGTTTTTTCCATCTTCTCACCTTGTATCTGACAGGGGGGGAAATGATGGTCATCTACAAGCTTCAAAGCCACATCAAGCGAGCCTGAGCCACAACTTGCCACATCAGTTTCAGAGTTGTAGCCAAAGACAAAGATGCCTGAACATGCCTTCAGTTGGCGATGTGGGACACTTCCTCTAGCAGAAGACTTACAGCTTCTTGCCAGTTTTGGAAGAGCTCCAGAGACAAAATCGAGAACGCTTCCTCTAGCAGAAGACTTACAGCTTCTTTCCAGTTTTGGAAGAGTTCCAGGAATTGCATAAGCATTCCAGAGTTGTTGGTCATCCTTAAACCATCACAGGTTGAGACTTCTCTTTTACAGGTTGAAGTTTTACCTTTTATGTGGGGTGAGGCCTCCCTTTTACGGTTGAAGGTTTCCCTCTTTAAAACAATAGGATCACTTCCTCTAGCAGAAGACTTACAGCTTCTTGCGAAGTTTAGAAGAGTTCCGGGAATTGCACTAAGCGTTCCAGTGTTGGTGGCTATCCTTAAACCACCGCCCTTTTTTACCAACATTTCATAGAGCACATTCAGCCTAGTGCTGCCATGCATTTTTGCACATTTTTGTATTACAGCTCTTTTCTTGGACTCATACATAGCCCTTCGGATTAAGGGGGCGAATGTTGGACACCTAATCCTAAACGGTTAGTGTGGAAGCCGAATGGATAAAGCAGTCCAAGAGACCTTGGGATGTGAATCCCAATGGTCACATAATGTACCATAAATATACATCATTTGTGAATAAAAAATGCACTGCATGATTTATCTTTCGATTTTCTCTTGCTGTCCATGTCTGTTTAACAGAAATGATGAATCCCAACAACTGACCGGACGTGACAGCGAAAACACACTTATTTGGATTCAAACGGATTTTGTAGAAACGACATCATTCAAAAATTAATCGAAAAATCTTGGGATGATCAATCCTCTTTCGAGAATGAGCAACCAAATCATTCAATTAGGCTTCGATAATATGTTTGATATCGTGGAAAGCATATGACATGGTCCACTGAAAGGTAGCTCTAACATTCTTAAGTACAAAAGGAATATTCTTATATGCAAATGTACCCCAAGGGCAAATAAAAAAAATCTTATTATGATCTTCGGGAGGAATAATGATTTGATTATAACCGGAAAATCAATCTATAAAAGAGAAATTGTCATTACCTGCACACTCATTGATAATCTGATCAATAAATGGTATGGGGTAATTATCTTTAGGACAAGCCTTATTCAAGTCCCTAAAGTCAATGCATGCACGGATCGTTCCTTGCTTCTTGTCAACTGGGACTAGATTCAAGACCCACTCAGTTAAAGGAACGGGGTATATGAAACCCGCCTTAAGCAACTTCTCAACCTTAGCTTTGATAGCTGCTACTTTCCTAGGTTTTACTGGTTGAAGCTTCTATCGAATAGGTTTTTCATTTTCATATGTCTTGATCTCATGCTAGGCTATAGATGGATATATCCCAGACATTTCCCCATAAGACCAAGCAAACACATCTGAAAACTCTTTAAAGAGATTGGTATAAATTCAAATTTCTTCAGGGGACTAATCAGCGCCAATGAAGACATTCTTGATAACATTGGGATTCCTAGAGATGTTCACTGGAACAATTTTTGAAATGACAGACATGTTACCTTCGCCCGAAACATGCGTTGGAGCCAAAGGATTTAAAACTACGTAAACATCACCAGTAGATGAAGGACTGGGAAATATTGATTCTACTTCTTACAAATCAGGGAGGAAACATGACCGATGATGCAAATCATCCCACGACCTCTCAATACCCATCATTTCTTATAGAAGTGCTTATTTGGATGGCAAAATAGTATCTAGGAAATCCATAGTAGAAGCTGAATCTAAAGTCCAGGACAAAGCCACATCCCCATTCAGATCCTTCGTTGAAAGAGGAGTAGGATCAGATTCTGCACTGTTAACTAGATTCATAATCAATTTAAGATGCAGACGTAAGAAATGCCATTCCACCCACTTTCCCCTCATCTAACATGGTGGTAGAAGAGGGCAAGGGCCAAGGATCCAAAAAATAATGAGTTCCAAAGAACTCTCTTTGAGAAGGTGCCTTAGAAGATGAAATAGCACTAATACGAGAAATAGGAGCAAGAAAATCAAAGGTAGACATTAAGGAAGAATACATCCCAACTCCTAGATTCTCAATAGGCTTCTTAGAATTGTTCACTAAGGGAACTGTAGATTCAAAAGATGCATTGGATTCACTCAAAGAACAATCCATATGATTAACCGTTACAATTATCCCTTCATGAGGAAAATAGAGGATGTGGAATAACAATGATACAATAACATCCATCTCGTAAACCTAATTTCTTCCCAAAAGGAGATTATAATCCAAATTTACACCAACTATTTCTACTTCGATATTTACAACATTGCCCCCAACATAGACGGGAAAGGATGAAATAATCCCATGTGGCCTATGAGAATGACCATCAAATGTTTTTAAGAGAGTAGGTGATGGAACAGCCTGAGGTGATCCAATAGCCTTCGAACATGATATAGAAATTACGCATGCAGAAGCTCCCTCATCAACTACAGTTTGAAATATATTGGTCTTTCAGTATGTAGACTTGATTTGAAAAGCCATATGATGTGGGAGTCTCTTCTTAATATTCAACATGTCGAATGTAAGGATAAGAGAGTTCTTTGGTTCTACCACTTCGATCGCAGTGAGCAACGCACTCCTTTGTGTTGGGCATCACTGGAAAACCTATAACGCTGACATGGCACAAGGACTCTGAGCTAGATCTTCTACAATGGAGTAGCTCTGAGCTGCCTTGGCATTGGGGTTGATTTTCAAATGCTTTGCGAAGCCTTTCAGCATCCGAGGTATAGGCTCAACTACGAGCCTCTCGATATGGAGTGGCTCTGAAACATAAGGAGTACTCTTGGCCTTAAATGATTCTAGTTCATCATAATCACATGACCGTGTAGAAATGTCAACATGTGAACTCATCATATAAAGATTTGATGGATTTTCCCCTTCCTTGTTTCCCCTAGTGGGGTTACAAGTACTAAAATTCACGCCAGCTAACAACTGTTGCCCTTAGGGAAAAGGGTTAGTTAGCACAACCTGGGAGCTAGAAGACCCTTTCAGAACCAACAAGTGTTGAGCATCCTAAATGTTTGGGAAAAGATGAGCCAAATGGTCACCATTGCATAACCTGAATGGAAACTTGACTTTCTTCTTGGACTCATTTTTACCTTCCCCAGCGTCACTGCTGGGCTTATTTGCATTTCCCTTCCCATCCTGATTCTTTTTCTTACACGTCCTTTGTTCTTCCCATCGGATTGTTGATTTCCTTTGGGGTTAGAATTTTGAACGACGTTGATAAATGAAGGTTGAGAAGTCATGGGAACTAATGGTGATGCTTGAATAGAAGAAGCAGTTTGCAAAGACAACTGTTGCAATTGGTTTAGCAAGTTAGCCGTGCTATTATCAATTGATCTGACTAGGTTGTCAGCATGGGGACCCAACTTCAGCTTGGAAAGATCAACCTTAGATCTAGTAGCATCAGGAAAAAATTTCTCAAGAATCCCAGATTGAGAATATATGAGTTCTAACTGTTGGGCTCTAAAAAAACCCTGTTCTTCAGTGAATACACCAGAGAGCAATACATCCTTAGAAATTTCAGGCTACAAAGATTTGAGAAACCATTCAAGAAGGAATTCTTGGGGAATATAAGCTTTAATGAGCCTTTTCCTTCTCCTCCATTCCTGGATGTGATCATAAATGTGGGTTGCCTCGTCTTGGTGGAAATTAGCTAAGAGCTTAGTTCTAGCATCATAGCGAATGAGCAACTAAAAATGGTTTAAAAATATGGTGGCCAAGTCACCAAATGAAGCGAAGGTTCCTCGTGGATTCTTAATATACCATTTATCATCATTCCTAGTTAGGGTGTGTTGAAATAGTCTCAACCTGATTGAATCATAAATTAGGGAGTTCGACGAACACCATAAATGGAAAGTGGTTATGTGGTCGGTCGGATCTTCACCAGTATTCCCTTCAAATTTGTGTATGTCAAATGGAAGTTTGGTTGGAACCGGAGGCCAAACCGAGTTGTATCAGATAGGATCATTAGTCAACTTTGATAGATCTGGCAAGTTTAAAATCTCCAGGAAAGGTAAGCGTGGAGGACCTTGAGGATTCCACCCACTCTGGACAAAATTCCCAATGTTATGAAAAGAATATCCTGGATTTGTGAAGGCACCAGGTTGCCTGAGGTGATTCGTAGAAGTGCCTGAACCATAAGGAAAACCTCATGGCCCAGAAAAATTCAGATTTTGTCCAACTCCTACCGAAAATTTGCCATATCCTGTTAAATTTCCCCCTAGTGAGGTATTAAATGGAGCAGAGAGCCCTTGGTAAAGGTTCCATGCACTAGCAAAGGAGAAAAAATATGAAATGAACTCATGGAGGAGTACTACATGTTCCCTATTGGCCGAAAGAGAATTGATTCCTGACTCCCAAGTTGCTAACATCTGGATTAGTCCATCCATGGAAAGGATTATAACCTTGATCTTTGTAGGGAAAATGTATTGATCCAAGAGATAGGTTAGAATGTGGTATATGACAACTCCCAAAAGGGAAACCTTGAAAACAAGATGATACACTCGCCATGGAAGTCATAGACGTGGAAACAATGGATGGAAAAGTTAAGGGAACCGAAGGAATTACATAGGAAGGAATTACAAAGGGGAAAGAACCAATGTTGGAGGGAAAAGCTTAGGTTCCCCCACTCAAAGATGGAATGGAGGTAGAGCCAAAGATTGTAGTGCTAGGAGTGATGGAAGGTACGAAAATTGTACGTCCTCCTTGTACTAAGAAAGGAGTATGTACACTAGTAGCACTCATAGTTGAAACCATGCTCCCAACAGTGACCATTGAAGGAAAAGATTGATATAGAACAGGGCTCGAAGGCCTGTGGGTCGGGGTCCCAACGTATAATAGAATGTTTGGATAATCGGGAGGGAGAGGAGAAGAAGGAGTCATAGGATACTCAGGGAGTTCTTCAACCTCTATAATGTCTTCTGATTGGAAGAGGACTCTAGAAAGAATTGGAGTGTTCCTCTCCAAATCAAGCAACTTCCAAGTATTTTATTTTCGGCTGATGAGGACCGAACACCAAAATACAAGAAAGTGAAATCAATGACCTTCCGAAGATAGTTTGGGATAATGATGACCCAAACCTACCAGTGAAGGTGATAGAAACAGTTACGCTGATCCCTAGACAAAATCCTTTGCCAGTGAAAGTACCCAAGCTTTGCAAGGGTACCCTCTAGAAGTACTAATGAACGTGATGCAACATCTACCTCAGGTGATGCAGGATTCCCCTCTGTAGCGACGTATGTGGTCCCTAGGAATAAAAACTATGGACACCAATTCGTATCAAAATTCGGGTGGAATAGTCTCGAGGCAGGATCCAACAAGTAGGAGGGGGGGTATCTCTCTTTCCTTGTCATCACTCTCCCTCATGCTTGACTCCCAGTCGAATGGAGCTTTCCTGGTCTTTCTAACGACACTGGATTTCACTCATTATTCAACATCTATGTTTAATAGTTTGAGTGGCCTTGGATAGTTAAATCTCCACTCACCTATTCCAAGGCCCTAAAGAGCTAGACTTGTTGATGTAATTAATGACAAATCAAAAAAATTTCTGGTTCTTTTTAATTAAGTGCTTGATTTTAAAAGGTTGTTCTTTAGGTTATGCGTAAAATGAGAGTGAAACTTGTGGTGTTTTGACGCAAAAGAAATCAATAGAAACTTAGCTATATGAAAATGCAACTATTTTTCTTCGATGAAATGAGATTTCTATAAGGTTATATGAATAAACTTGTAAAAACATTTTTTTTCTTTTCAGAAAACATGCTCCACACACTCAAAATCTAACAAAAAGGCTAAAATGCTTGCAATGCAAATTAACTTAATGAAAACTATAACGATGGAGCAAGATTCTATGGATGCTCATAAAATAATAAAATGTGTCCCTTCACAAGATAAATAGGCCAACTTGATTACAAGGGGGGCACAAATTCAGTGAAAAAATTCCCTCGAAACCAAGCAAAACCAATCAAAAAAAGTTCACAATTGCTCAAAAATAATGAAGAAACCAAAAATAAAAAACTGAAAAGAAAAAGAAAGGCAAGAATGATATTTTCGTCTTTTTATTTTTTAAAGAACCCAAAGGATTTTTTGAGAACACAAAGACTACTAAAATTCCAAGACCAAAAACAATCATAAAGAGTCCCAAAATTCACAAGTTATGCACATCATTAATATAATAAAACTTGAAACAACAAAGAATTGCATAGATTGATCTGAACAATAGTATAAAGGACTTCAAAAAACCAAAAGAACATCAAGGAAGACTTTCAATATTGCCAAAGAGGCACTCAAAAACCATGAAAAACAAAATAGGTCAACCAAAAAAGGAAAGAAAAGAAAAGCAATCCGAAAGTTGGGTTATAAACAAAAATGCAACAAATTTCTTGTTCCTCAAAGTCAAAACAACCAAGAAATTCTACAAGAAGCCTTGAACCCAAAGCCCACACTGAAACTTTACTCAAAAATCAAACCCTAGGTTGACTAGGTTTTTCAACAAGAAGAAGATTAGAAACTGAAAACTTGCATGAAAGCAAAGTTTTACTGATAGTGAATGACTAGAAAACAACAAAAACCACCAAGAAACAATCTTAACTAGGTCCAAGATTTTGAAAAATTTATTCAAAATAAAGTATACGTGACTATGAAAAGACAAAGAAGTATGTATATGTGACTAAAACAAATGAAACCCGCGTATACGCGAGTTTCTTTGAAGAAACTAGTGTGTATACACTATTGTATCCTCTGAAAAGCGAATATATATAGCTCAATAAAGAAAAACAAAAAATCCAGGCCTGATCCAAAAGATCAGACTTGATGCCTAGGAAGAAAACAAGAGACAGGTACTGTAAAAGAAAGAAATCAATCAAGCAGGCCTTGATCAAGAAGAAACAACCCATTCTAGGAAAAACAAGAATGCTTTCCCTAGTGGAGTCACCAATTCTGTTTCTAGTAGAATCACCCTAGGGTCTTGGGTTGGGAACCCCAACAGAGCGGAGGGCATACAACATAAAGATACACATAAAAAAGCAATCCTAATACTTAAATAGTTAAACTTGGTACATAGGGTCTTACCCGTAGATCCTACATTTGAGGTCGTTCCTGTAGGGTTCAAACCCTCTTCTTCTTTCTTGCACTTTAAGACCTACAATTCGTTCAAGGCAAAAAATATACACCAAAAATAACTGAAAGCATTTTCATAATATCAAGGTGAGATCATATAAGCATGTAAGAAAATAAGCATTAACATGATATTTTATAAGCAAATCATGACATAAATTAATGCATAAAGACCATAATCATCAGGAAAACGACAACACCTCTTTATTAATGTAAACTAAAGAAAATACAGCAGAACTACAACCTGAGTCATCTGTCGGCTCCAAGCGAAACCGTCCTCCAGATCCATCCTACCCAGGCCTCAGCAATCCTCCTCCATAAGTATGCACAAGGATGTCATGAAGGGATGATGAATATCTCAAGAAGGAAACAGGGGTTTCCTATGACTAGGAGTGCAGAAGGCATAGGGATATCTTCACACTTGATCATGGATGTAATCAACTATAATATCAATATCTAATCCTTCCCATTCCTTTAGGCCTTCCCATGGAGATGTATTTATACTTCTCCAAATTAGTTTTTTCAATTGGGAAACAGTTGAGCCACGGGCTATAGTAGGTGGGTATCGGGTCAAAACCGTAAACCCCTCCCAAATTAAGGGATATTATATAGTTTTTAATGTTTTAACGCATATACATGGGTTGGATATAGGCTGACCGACGTGTACACGTGATTTAGATAGGGCATAATCGTGTATGGGATTTAAAACATTGTTTTTTAGAAAATGGACCAAGTTTGGTAGGGAAGGGTTTCCCTAGGCCATATCATAGAGCATCAAATCTACGAAGGGTGGTAAATGTTGCTATAATATCTGGTGAGATTATTTATGTACATTCTCGCTTATGCACAGGGCTCAATTCACTTAAGTGAGTTCAACCTTCCAATAGAGTGAAGCCAACATTTGGGTGTTGGACCTAGTGTCCTCATGCTCGTGGAAAATAAAAATCAAAACAAGCATGCACCACGAAAAGTCTTCAAACAAAGAACCTGATACATTCTCTTGAAACATCCTCTATTTTGGCTTAAGAATGTCGTTATGTAGTCACCCACGGGGTCATCGAACTGACCAGTGAAATTTTTAGTTGCCTTATTTTCATGAAATATCTGCTGATCAATATCCTTTTGATCAGGGTAGCCACAAAGACTACTTGGCTCCTTTCCTTCTTCACATATGGGCCAAGAAAGGGAGGGTGACTTCTCTTCTTTGAGGACTTTGGGCTTAAAAGAATTTGGATCTAAAAGTACCTTCCCCTTCTTAGCTGGCCTTGGAGGCTCTTTGGAGGGAGTGCCTTCGTTTTGGTCATGTCCCATTGATGTCTTTCTAGATGACCGAAGAGCATTTCTGTTATGCAACTAAGCCATTATGAAATCAAAGAACTACTTGCAGAAATCATCCATCTCATCATCATTTAGCGTTACATCAAGATCATCTTCCTCTTCTTCATGCGTCCTGACTTCTTGTTGTTTGTCAGAGAAAGAGGAATATTGTCGTCGAAGGTTTATATTTTCTAACTCCAATTTTATCAATCTATATAAGGAGTTCTTTATTGAGCTTTCCATCTCTTCCATTGTCTCTTCCATTTCTTGACAAATGTAGCTGCTAGAGTGTTTACAATTAATATTCAGATAGTGGAGTCACCAGGGTGATGAATGATAATGGGGGTTTGTGGAGTCGCCAAGGTGCTGATGAATGCAATAAGAACCTCTTTATTCACCTACGCAAAGTGTGCTCAACTTGTCATATCCCAGGGGGGAAATCCTTCAATACATTCCATGGAAATGGAACCAAAAGATGTTGTAGCTCCTAGAGACAACCTTGGATTGGTTACAAGACCAGTGCCTGGGCACATCTAGATTTGCGTGTCTAAAATGATTTGCAAGAAACTGGAGACATCACTTATGTTCTATTGATCCAGATTTAAACAGGAACGCAAACAATTACAGAGATAATCATAAACACAAATATGCAGTGGAAATAATACTTCATTTCATTAATGTAAAACATTGAGATATGCTTACAAACAGAAAATGGAAATAAATAGCTAAGGCGATGGTAGTTTATCTCTAAGAAGAGATGTGGTGGCTAACTGCCTTTGAACTGTGTTACAATGAGGCTCGAAGGCCTATTTATTGTTGAGAAGTAATGGAAAACCCTTAACCTCCCAAAACCTAACCCTAGAAGATGAAACACCAAATTGTGGGCTTTGTTTGGGTAAATTGGTACATCAATATCCCGAGGCCGTAACTTTGGCATACAATCTCTGTTTGACGCGTATAATAGCTCGTTAGAAAGACCTATCTGAGCACTACCACTTTGGGAAGGGCAACATGGTTCCATGGACCCATGTTTCCCCCATATTTCCCAAAAAACGTCGTTTAGGGCCTCAAAACGGCTTTGGAAGTTCAAGACCCGAAAAACGGCTAAAAATAGTAAACTATGCTACAGTTTAGGAAACTGAAAAAACTGAAAGAGACGGTTGTGGGGGTCCAAATGGGATAGGTGGGTAGCCACCAACATCCACCTAGATCATCCCTATATATTGTATATAATATATATATATATATATATATATATATATATATAGGAATTGGGTTGGTTCATTCATACAAAGATATGAGTTATGTATTTCAGGTATTTCTTCTCGTACACAGCTCACAGAAATATAACATAAAGGAGTGGAGGCCGAGTAGTTTGAGGACTTACAGGTCAATAAGATTTATAGAGAAAATGGAAGAGGATAAGGAGAAAGGATAACTCATCATCTAGAGCTCACGGCATCAAGAATTCTATATTTGACACATAGAGCTTGAAGTAAGTAAGAGATCCTATACTTATTTGAGTTACAAGAAGATATAATGGACTAAAGGGAAAATGGGTGCTATGATTCACGTAGTGTAGTTTAAAGAGGTGGTTTTAGAAATCCTCACAGGCACATGCATCAACCAATCAATACACGTGAATCTATAAGGAGGTAAGAAACATTTCTAGCATCTATAATTGCATGAATTCAAAAGAAACATGAACATAATGGGTTTTAAAAGAGAGAAAAACGTATTGTAATACTCAAAGAGGGAATCACACCATTTCTTCATATTCTTAAAGATCTGTATCTTAAAATTATACAATCTGAAACAACATGTCTTTTTCTTGTAGATTTTTTGAACCTGAATGAAGTCTTGCTTCCTCCTATTTATTCTGGAGAGGGGCACTTGGACATTCATTACAAAAAAATATCTTTGGCCGAGTCTCAACTGTCAGGTTGACTAGCTGTCTCGGCTGCGATGGCTCTGTGGCCCAAAAATATTACGGAACCACATTGAAAGAAGGCATGTTACAAGACAAAAATAAGTCAACAACCAGACATAAAAGTAAATGAAAAGCCTTTGTTCCCATCATGTGATCTCCTCTGCCTCACATTGTAATTTTCTCCCGGTATGGCCTCCTGTGCTGCTCCATTGACCCCGTCGCTTCTGCCTTTACTGCTTGAATGCCTTGTTATGTGGAGTATGGAGTGGGTTGATTGTAAGTGCCTGTTTCGGTGGTCCTTCGCTGTGTATAGGAGTGAATCTCCATGACGAGTCATTTAATATTACCAAGCCCCCCATACTGTCTTCAACACTCTGTGTCATACTTACTTTAATGCCACAACTGCCGACCCATCCGCCTTAAAAGCCATGTAGCATGTTATTGGGGTTGCGCGACAACGAGACTTTTGATCTTGAAAATTGCAGAGCAGTGGGCTCTGATTCTCATTGTCCCACTTTGGTTTAACCCCTTTCTTCTTTTCTTATCAGGCTCCTATCCGAGGCATTTTTCCTTTGTTTTATGAAATCTCGCACTTCGGTGCTTTCCAAGCGTTTCCATTTCTATTTCTCCATGAACCTTGTGATCGATGATTTGTGGGGTTGGGCCCACCTGAAGTATCACAATCACAGCACTGGAGAGGGGGACCTTCTACATTCTTTCTCAGCACTGGTTGCCTGTCTAGACGCAGGATCTTTATAAGCCAGATCACATAATATATTGCGTCTGGGAGGATCCCTGCTTATCGCAATCGTAAGCCTGGAAGGAACTCTAGTGTAGGAGCACTTTAACCTGTGTGACCACCAATCACCGATCTACGGGGGGTGTTGTCATCACTACCACATGTCACCTTGTGATTGGTGACACATGTCACCTAGAAATGCCCCCATAGGACCCTGAAAATGCCAAATTTGTGTGCCACATGTCACTTGTATTGCCATGTCAATAATGATGTTAGCTATCATGTCAGCTATAAGGGTCAATCATATCCACCACGTGGCCCTCTAGAGGAGAGAGAAAATGTTCTGCCTGGCCTTGGTCTATTCGTGAATTCCTTTGTTAAATAGAATCGACCCCTTCTTGGCGATCTAACACTATATCACAAATCAACGACATCACAAGATTTTTAAGTTAGAACCTCTCCGCCACGCTGATCACTAATTTTCCAGTCTTGCGGGACTGTGATATTGTAGGATGCAGGACTTTGACATGGCTGATCTATTCATTTCGTTGTGCTTGGGGCCCCCGACCTCCGATAAACCCTACTGCCACGTGGAGGATAGAGAAAGGGCCCGCCTGTCCTTGTCTTTGCATGCATTTCCTTTGTTAAACTATTTCAGCCCTCCTTGGCAATTTCACATTAAATTGGTGGTTCCCCTGCACAATTCCTTAAGGATGGCCCATCAAGTATTGCGGGGACCATGTAGGATTGCGGGATGCAGGATTTTCCCACGGCTGATCGTCGATAAGCCTATGAACTCCTAGGTCCCACCGATATGCCCGATAAGCCAATGTACGAGATTGAAATGATACGAGATGCAGGATTGCGAGACTGTGGGGTGCCCAATATGCTTGACTTACTATGCCCGTGGTCCTCTAATAAGATCTTTTCCTTCATTTTAAGGAAACAAAACTCTTGATCTTCAACAGGCCATATCTTCTTATCCAAAAATCCATTTTGGGACTTCTATATATTGTTGGAAAGCACATTATGGGCACTATGAAATGGACTGGGACTGACTTGGCACAAAGAGCTTCTGTGGCTTAGGAATGTGGCTTCAAACTTCACTTCTCTTGGGAAACCTTGACCAACTGAAAGCCACAATGCAGTGAGTGACAACACATGGGATACTTGCCTAAATATCCTTTGGATTTTATTTTTGGCAAATATGTTGCTATTAAAGGTCATAACGACATAGACAAAGCAAGAAAGTTCATTGAAAAAATACAATTAGTACACCAAAAGGTTCAAGGATAGGTTAAGAAAAGTCAAGGCAAGTACAAAGCAAGGCACGAAAAGCATTGTCAAGATCACAAGTTCCAAGTTGGAGATGAAGTTTGGCTTCACGTTAACAAAGAGAGGCTCCAAGGAGAAGGTAAAAATCTCAAACCAATTAGATATGGTCCATTCAGAATTTTGGAAAAGATTGGTAACAATGCCTTCAGGTTGGATTTTCCTTCATATATGCAAATTTATGTTATTGTTAATGTTGAGAATTTAAGGTTGTATGAGCCTCCTTTGATTGAAGATAAAGGAGAGAATATTCAAATCCCATCTATTGAAGAATTTTCTCGAGAATTCCATGATGTGCTTCAGTAAGACACTATACTTGACAGAAGAAAAAGGACAACAAAAAGGGGAAGTATCGATTATCTTTGAGTGGGGATCAAGGGTACAATACCTTCAAAATCCAAATGGACAGAGGTTGGAAATGTGAGGGAACTATACCCTCGCCTGCTGAATAATTGAAACTGATCCTTTTTGGGTCTAAAAGGCTTCTAGTGCGGAGGAGTGATCAGGTGCTCAAAATTAGGCTCAAAAATAAAAGTGTCAAAATCTTGTTAAACTTTGCTTTAGATCAAAGATCTCGTCATTCTAGTTCCAATGGTGTGAACGACACTCAAATATGAGCTCATATGCAGAAGTTAGAGCAAGTCAAAGTTCAGGTTTGACTTGGACACATGGCAGGATTGGATGATGTGGCAAGGTCCTTCTGCAAATGAGGAGGTGCCAAGTGGCAAGCCACCATTGGCTCCTACATGTCGCAAATTGCAATCGCAAGCAAGTTGAAATTAAAACTTGGTTCCCAAGCAGGGAAGGGTTGCGATGAGATAAGGCAGGTGGGAAGGCATTCAAGAATCGGCTGGAGGCATGATGCGATGGATCGCAATCACACATCGGCAAAGGGAGGTCTTATAAAATCCCCCACCCCCTTGGTAATATCAGGGTTGCGATGTGATATCGCAATCACATATCACAACAGGACAAGTCCTACATTTTTATAGGACCATTGGTTTTTTTTCGATTGCAATATCCCAGATGTGATAAGGTTAGGCTGCAGTTTAATGTCCCGTCGGGTCCATCGTATCGCAATCGCACATCGCTCACCACGTTCACAAACCATAAGACTTGCTAGACTTTGCTGATTGTGATTTGTGATGGACAGTCAGTGCCGACGAATTATGGCTTGCCACGTCGCAAAATTCTCGCTCAGTTAGCGGATTTTTGGAGCGAAAATGTGGGTTCCTGTCAGATGTGGAGAAATTTGTGAAGCGAATAATGGGAAAACAAGTGGAAGTCATAACTTCATCATTTTTCCACTAGATTGGATGCAAAAAGAGGCTAGATAGCCATTTTTGAGTATTTTGGACTGATAGGAGCAGGTTTCAAAAGCACTTGAGCATTGTAAACACAATTTTTTACATTTTTGAGCATAATCGAGAGGCCCAAGCCATTGGAAGCTAGACCAAGGAGACGTAGCCCAGGAGGGGTGAACTCCTTTATCATGTGCTTTTTGTAATGTGTTTTTTATGATGTTTTTTACATGTTTATGCTGTTCTTCAGTTTCTGGGTTATGTTAAATTACTTATAAAATTAACATAAAAACTCTTCATTTCACTTGCAAAAAATTCATGAATCCTTAAGCATAATGAAAGCATTTTGTTAATAATCTGAGGAAGATCTTAGCACTGCAAACTAATGTTCTAAATCAGATACAGGGACAAGATGAGGTAGAAGGAAGTTAGTAGAGATAAACAATGCAAGCACTAACTTTGATAGGTTTTGGTGCCTTCATCATGTGGGAAGCACTAACTTTGATAGGTGGAAGCTACATATTTAATGGTTGTGGCTTGCCACTTGATAACATTTCAAAACTCTTTACCACCTCTAACTACATAAGTTTCCCTTGTGTATGATTTTTCTTGTGCAACATCAAAATTAAATAAATAAACTTCCATGAGGGAAAAATTATGCAAATTGTAAACACATAATTTCATATGAAAAATATGAATCCCACCTATATATCTTCCCTTTGCAATGCCCAATTTTCAATTATTCACAAATAGTAGGTGCAAATCCTATATGTTTGAATAAAGAAACCATGAAACGTATTTCACTAAGTAGAAGGAAAGTTTAGTAGGTCAAACATGGGAAACAATGATGCAACAATTCATCAAACATCCACCAATCAAATCTTTGTGGGTGCTTCATATTGGTGATGTGTGGTGGGTTGTAATAGGTTATAGAACAAGGATACATGGAAATGTTCCATAGGGAATTAGAAAATGATGAAATATTGGAGAAGAATAGGCCCTTTAGGAATGAACAATTCTAATCATTCTACTTTTAAACCTTTTCTAGTAATCATCATTGAAATTTGACTAAGTAGTGGCTGGTTAGATTGGAATTTCCATTTCTTAAATTGTATTTTTGAATGCATTAAGGGAACAATGCCTTGAAAGACCCCTATCACACCTGACTTATGTAATTGTAACAACTCATATTTGTGAAACCTATTGTAGCCAAATCCTACCAAGAAAAAATGATAAATATTTTTCAAGAAAAACTCATAGGATGTTTTCTATCTCATAGGGAGGACAACATTTTCATTGGGGGCTATGATATCACGTGACAAATTCCTTTTTAATTTTTTGTTGAGATTTTAATTTTAGTAATATTATTGAGTTTTATCCCAATCTCCAACCAAAGTTCACCATTCTACAACCATAACCCATAGAAGACACCAAGGCAGGAGCCCAAGGCCAAGTGGAAGTAACATTATATGTGCGCAATGCATTGGAAGGCATTGTGTATGATGGTAAATGTAAAGGGTACATTGTTGCCTCATAGATGTGGGATATTTGTTTTCAAACAAATATGCATGTAACTAGTGCAATTCTGCAGTCAAGGAAGGTCAAGGTATTAACTGTTCTACAAAAGTTGCTCTATACAACAAGATGAAAGGCAAGATATTTAATACTTGTAATTATTTGATAGAGTGAATTACAGTAGGTTTGGGAGAATATAAAGGATACCAAAATTGGAAATGGTGTTTACTTAATTTGGAGGAGCAAGTTGGAAAATGTATGCTTATTTTAGGAATTGTGAATTTAGTTCAGCGAATGAGTAGACAAAATTCAATCTGACATGGATTAGGATGGTGGGATATAATGGCTTATGTAGATGAAGATAGGAATTTGAGCTTTCAAGGTTACTTAACTAAAATTCGTAGACTAGTGCGTCACCTAGTTGGATGTGTAATTATAGAATTAATAAGATCAATTATTTCCCACAACCCTGCAATTATGGAGGCATTTGGTTCACTTTCACAAAAAAGAGGAGCTGTTGATGTGGCACATGAACAATTGGTTAACATTGAAATGCAAAGGGCTTCTTTATTAGAACTTGAGATATCCTACTATGCAAATGTTGAAGAAATCACTAAATGGAAAGTGTCACCTAAAATGGCTATCGAAAAGTGTAGGGAAACCTTTCTTGGGGAGAAGCAGAGAGCTTTCAAGTCAAGCCTAGCTGGATAAACAGAAGGATGCATGGGACCAGTGAGATTCTCAAGCTTCGACACTTATGAAGAAAAAGACAAGTGCACGTGGTACTTTTCTCGCAACTGAACAACAATTTGAGTCTCTTATAACTATTGAACACGATGGAGACATGCATCCTATAAGGGGTAAAAGTTTTACTTGCAACATTTGCTAGGCCATTCTCTAAACTGGAACCCTACGATTGAAAGTTTCCTTATTTTGGGCATGAATCCTCCTTGAGAAAGAGCTAAGTGGGTCAGACAGAGATTGTCACTTCTAATTTTTCCGGATTTGAGTCAATCTTGAAGGTCACTAATATTTTAAAGGACCATACATTCTTTGTGTGGAAGCCTGGTGCTATCAATGCTTATCTTGATTCATGTATCTGTAATGTTTCACCAACTATAGATCATACCTTAGGTTTTAACCAAACGGTTAGCAGTGAAAAGAGAAGCTCTATGCACAACTAATGAATTTGTTGCATTTTTATGAGGAGTTTGAGATAGGTGACCATGTTGGCACTCAACTTAGTGATGATAATGTTTTTCTAGTGAATTTATCTCAACTTCAAGATGTTCATGTTTTGGTTTTAAAGGAGATTCCAAAACTCTGAAATCTAGTATTGACCAACATGGGCTCAGTTGAAAAATCATAATGATTTGGTGGATGTTGCTTGGATGAAGAGTTTGAAGCATCATGAGTTGACAAAAATTAGTTAACTTTTGTGTGACTACCAAAAGAAATCAATGTTTATTATATTCCTTTTCCAGATGACCAAATTTTGATGGGTCTACATATCCAAAGTTTAACAAGACTCAAGGTTTCGCAAAATGGTATTGCAAAACCAACAATACGATTAATGGACGGTCCAGATTTATTGCACCATCCCTACCTCATTTTTCCAAAACCACGAAGGACGGTGGTGAAAAATGGTTTTTGATTTTATAAAACCACTAAGACTTTTGATGATATACACACAACGAATCTGGGACTCACACATAGTTTTCCACTGCCACCAAGGTCTCCATACATCTAGCTCATCTCCACATGGCGTGTGACAAAGATCAGACATGTGTGGATTTAATATTTTTGTTTTAATTAGAATGCCCGATATATGTTTGTATTGATTTGTTTTTAAAAGGGCCGAAGTTTTATTTTTAACAAGGGGTTATATTTAATATATATGATATTAAATTAATATTTCTTGTAATTTTATTAGTTCCAAACACTTCAAAAAAATCATTTTTATAATTGTTTCAAGAATCTGTTTTTGAAACTGATTGAGACAATCGGTCGCAGGGGGAGAAGCAAAAGATCAAAAATGAGTAAAAAGTAGGGGTTTGGAGTGTGAAGCTGATGATGATATGTAATGAAAGCATCTCTCTGAAACTTAAAAATAAATACCAGTTTTGATTCCAATTATTGGGGTAATTGCAACAATATTTTTTTCTTATGTTTTTATCATTCATTATTGTTTTTATTCCACTAATATGAGTGTAACAACGCAGCAGGTTGATTCAAATAAATTTTATGAATTTTCCTGGAATTAATGGCACTCATATTTTTGGTTTGAATCCCTTAATGGGAACTCCACCATACCAAGCATTCACCCATGTTTCTTGTTCTTTGCATCATTTACTATACAAGGACAAAGGTTGAGATTCTTAAGTGCCTTAGCAATTAAGCCTTGTTTTCTCCATCTGCTTCTAATAATCTATTGACACCCTAAGCACTGCAACCCTCACTTATCTTGGCCAATCCAGTTGTAAAGATAGGTTTCAGAATTAGATCACTCATTGTTATTCTCATGGTATATTTATTCGACCCTATATTTTATTATATTTTATAAATCTTGTAGATGTCTTGGGCACTAGTCCCTTTGTAGCCAGGAATTTTCTCCACCATTACAAAAAAACCAACAATTCGATTAAATTTCTAGTCGGGTTTTGGGTAAAAGTGATCAGAAAAAAGTATTGAGGAAAAATTCAGTAAATATAATGTTTAGACTATTTCTTTACAACTTCCTTTGGCGTAAGTAGGATACCCTCAACATGGGAAAAGGATTTCCTACGTGAATCCAAATGGTTACAATTATCAAAGATAAGAGGTCAAGTTTTTGGATGGTCCATGAATAATCAATAGAGGCTTCACTAAATGTCACAATTAAGAAGGAATTGAGGGTCATCAATATATTTTAAGGTAATTTTTTTTGGGTTAGCAATACAACTCAATGAGAATTGAAAATCACTGGATTGGATGAGATCAATAGGCCATAGTTAATGAAATCACATAAAACAGTATCCTCAGGCATATGCATGGTGCTTGATGCTCATGTTGCTATAAACCCCTGCCCTTGTGCCTCCTTTCCTCTTCCCGACTAGTTTTCCCCATAATCCTCATGTCCTCTTCATAGCCACATTGGACCATGTTATATTACATTTTGAAATAATATTTACATATATTGAGTAAATCTTGGAAGGTACAACCACATGGTACATAGAAAACCTGTTTAGCACAATTAGATTCCTAACCACTCACGAGTTGGGACTTGGCCTTGTGCTATACACTAGGAATTCACATGAAATATTTACATGACTTTCACATATGTTCATTTATTTAAGATCATATGCTTTGACCCTCATCATAATGACTTATTTACAATTTATACATAATTTAATTAAATAGATCCAAGGGGCCAAAGCTAGAGTATAAGCATTGAGATACTCCTATAATATGATAAACAAGGAGAAAAGAATGACACCTAGAGATATCATCCAAGAATAATAGACATTGGAAAATCCTTACGTATGAGCTACATTACTTTCTCAAGTACCCAATGGGACGCATACCAATACTACTCCTTGCCTTGATAGGAGTTGTAGCTTTCAACATAGAAGAAACTACTATATATGCATTGTTAGGTACCTATACTACTAGTGTAGCCCCGTATTGTTATTAGTGCAACCCCCTTATGGTATTGTTGTGCCCATGTAGTCCCCATGTTGTTATTATTGTTCCCCATAGAAGCCCACTATTGTTATTGTTATGCCCCTACAATATTATTGTTATGGAGGCTCTGATTATATTGGGACCACTTAGACTCCTATATATAGAAATGAGGTATTGTCATTTGTATCATCAAAGAATTGCTCATTTGTGTAATGTAAAGGAGGTTTCACCCTCGAAGAGGCTGAGTTTGAAGTCGTTGATCTATCTTTTCTATCCTTTTGTGAGCTGGTTTCATAATATTTGGTATCAAAGCTTTGGATTCTAGGGTTTCGCTACTCCAAACAGGTCATCATGGCATTTTCGCTGTAAATTTTTCTCTACGAAGTTTTAGAAGCTAAAAGAAAACCCATTTGATTCAAAATCGTTATGAACCGAGTCCAAATTTCAGATATTGTCTCGCTATATTTTCGGAGATATGATTTGAGGAAGTTAGGGTTTTTGCAAGCTCCAGAATTCCATCTCAAACAGGTTATCATGGAATTTTCGCTATAATATTTTTTCTGCGAAGGTTCAGACTTTGAAATTATAACCCATTTGAGCTGAAATATTAGTGAATCTCGAGTCCAAATTTCAGATCTTGTTTCGCTATATTTTCGGAGATATGGTCCAAGACATTTAGGGGTTTTGCAAACTCCCGAATTACATTCCAAACAGGCGACCGTGGGAAACTCATCATAACTTTCTCTTTGAGCATAAGATTGAAATTTCATGAGAAGCTACTGAAAGAGGATGGATTTTGATTTTCGGTGTATGTTTTTATGGTCTGAAGGTCGAAACAGTGACACATGGAAGGTCGTACAAGTTAGCTCTACTGAATGAGTCTATAATCGGGTCATTGTAGGAGATTTAGCATAACTCTTTATTGAATAATCCAATATCGATCAGACTGGTGGGGTTAGAAAGAGGACTTAGAGAGCTACCATAGGACACAATTTCAAAACTTTAATATATGAAATTACTGAGTTACAATCGTTTAAATATCGAGCTCCTAAAAGCAAGAAAAATAATGACTCAAATCAAGAAAATAGAAACACCTAGTAAGCAAAATTGGATGGATGATTTCAAGAATATGATTGAATCTAAGATAAATAGTTTTATATGTGTCATGGAAGCTAATATCGATGGTATGGAAGCATATTTGAAGAAAGACATGGAAGATTTTAAGAAAGATATGGAAGGTTTGAAGGAAGGTGGGACAAAGATGCTACAAGAAAGGCCTCCTAATGACGAAAAGGTAGTAGAGGAAACTCATGATGAGAAAAAAATAAATGTTACTAATGATTTCATAGAATCTAACATTGGATTGAAAACCCACCATATTCCAAAGATCGATATGAGGAAGTTTGATGGCAAGGATCCCATAACATGGATACTACAGATGGACAAATATTTTGATCTACATGATGTTACAAAAGGTATGTATTGCATCTTTATATTTAGAACCGAATGAATTTTTATGGTATAAAGGGCTTTGTTCTCGTAAACCACTTGTCACTTTGTCAGCTTTCATGGAGGAAATGATAGCACATTATGAGGATACAAAGAGAAACACCTTTTTTAGCCAATTGATAAATCTCAAACAAAAGGGTTCAATGGAAGAGCCATTGAGGACTTCCAAAAATTGAATATAAAGGTAAATGATATTCCAGATAAACAGAAGATTGATGTCTTCATAGGGATTTTAAAGGATAAAATTCAACATGAGATTCATCTTTGGGAACCTGATTCATTGGAGAAGGCATTCAGGTTGGCAAGAAAAATTGAAAGAAAAATTATGGCAAGAAGAAATCCTACCACTCACAATTATAAAGATGGAAGTGTTGTTGCTCTGAGCCTTGCACAACCTACAAGGTTGACACCACAACAATTGGAAGAAAAAGTATAAAATGACCTTTGTTATAGTTGTGATAACAAACACACTAAAGGTCATAAGTGTGCTGAGAAGAAATTATTTTACATTGATTGTGAAGAGGAGGAAGAAAAGGATCAAGAAACGTCAAAAGAAGAGGATATACACCAGGAACCAACCCCAAAGAAAGAAGAAATGAATCCGACCATATCTTGTAATTCATTGGCGGGAATTACCACTCCTCAAACTCTCAAGATAGGACATATCAAGAAGAAAAATGATAACCTCACTTTCGCACAGAATCAAATGAAACAATAGGGAGATCAACATTGCAGTGAAAGAAGTTTTGACATAGATGACTGGGTATTTTTATGACTACAACCATATAAACAAATATCCCTCAAGCAAGATAAGAAGGATAATAAATTATCACCAAAGTACTATGGTCCTTATAAATTGATGCAAAAGATTGGTACTATGGCATACAAATTGGAGCTTCCTGCATCTTCCCGAGTGCCCCCAATTTTCCATGTTTCATGCTTAAAGAAGGTTATAGGTGAAAAGGTCTGAGTTTAAACAATATTGTTGGAACTTGACGAGGAAGGAAAAATCATATTTGAACCTGAAGAAGTCATAGAAACAAGAACCTGACAACTACGAAATCAATCAATTTCAGAGTATCTCATCAAGTGGAAGAACTTACCCGCTGAATATTCCACATGAAAGGACGAGAATTTTATACAGAAGCATCCAAAACTACTCAAGCGTTGAGGACAACACTTTTTTAAGGAGAGGGGCATGTTAGGTCCCTATACTACTAGTGTAGCCCCTTATTGTTATTAGTGCAACCCCATTATGGTATTGTTGTGCCCATGTAGTCCCCATGTTGTTATTATTGTGCCCCATAAAAGCCCACTATTGTTATCTTTGTGTCCCTAATATATTATTGTTATGTAGGCTCTGATTATATTAGGACCACTTAGACTCCTATATATAGAAAGGAGCTATTGTCATTTGTATCATCCAAGAATTGTTCATTTGTGTAATGTAAAGGAGGTTGCCCCCTTGAAGAGGCTGATTTTGAAGTCGTTGATTTGTCATTTCTATATTTTTGTGAGTTGGTTTCATAACATTCATCCCTTAAGATTCCTATAAAGAAAACATTGTACATCCTTTACAAGGAGAATTAGTATTCCAAGAAGAAACCAAACATATTCATTACATTTTCATTAATGGGATTAGCAATATAAGGATTGAAACTTTGTGTAAGTTGAGAGTCGTCTGTGTGAGCCTTTTTCATAAAATATAAATTTCATATTTAGTTTTCACTCTATATTTTTTTCAAATAAATAGGTTAACTACCACCAATCATAGACAAACCATCATAGTTAGATCAATACAAGTAATCATTTGTAGACAACATTCATCAATGTTGTAAACTCTCAAACAATCTACTAACAACAAGGTAAATTGAGCGTACTATCTTTGCTTCCACCAAGTATTAACAAACATAGATGGAAATGTTCCATATGGCATTAGAAAATGATGAAAACTTGGAGAAGAATATGCCCTTTAGAAATGAACAATTCTAAACATTCTACTTTTTAAACCTTTTATAGTACATCATCGAAATTTGACTAAGTAGTGGTTGGTTAGGTTTTAATTTCCATTGCTTAAATTTCATTTTTGAATTCATTAACAGATTCAATACCTTGAAAAAACCTATCACACCTCACTTGTGCAATCTCAACAACTCACATTTGCGAAACCACTAATTCTTTTAAATTTCTAGCCAAATTTTGGGTGAAAGTTATCAAAAAAAGGTAGCTAGGAAAAATTCAAAAAGTATAATGTTTACACTATTGTGTTACGAATGCCATTGGCATAAGTAGGATACCCTCAACATGGGAAAATGAGTGTTTACGTGAATCTAAATGGTTACATTTATCAAATATAGGAGGTTATGTTTTTGGATGGTCCATGAATAACCAATAGAGGCACCACTCAATATCATGATTAAGAAGGAATTGAGGGTCATCGATACATTTTAAGTTTATTTTTTGTAGGTTAGCAATGCAACTAAATGAGAATAAAAAATTATTGGATTGGATGAGATCAATAGGCCACAATGTAATGAAAAAAAAAAAACACTATCCTCAGGCGTGTGCATGGTGATTGATGCTTATTGTTGTATACCCCTTCCCTTGGGCCTCTTTTCCTCTTCCCCGCTAATGAAACCATAACCCTTTTCATGTTGTCTCCATAGCAATGTTGGACCAAGTTATATTACATTTTGAAATAATATTTACATAGCTTGAGTACATCGTGGTATGCACTACCACATGGTACATAGAAAAACATGTTTTGCTGAATTAGATTCCTAGCCACTCATGGGTTAGGCCCTAGGCTTGAGCTATACACTAGGAATTGACATGAAATATTTATATGAATTACACACAGGTTCATTTATTTAAGCTCATACGGTTTGACTCCCATCATCATAATAACTTATTTACAACTTATACATATTTGAATTGAATAGATCGAAGGGGTCAAAGGTAGACTAATTACATTGACATACTCCTATAATATTATCAACAAGGAAAAAAAAAACAACTCCTAAATATGATCATCCAAAGAATAATAGACATTGGAAAATCCTAACTTATGAGCTACATTACTTACTCAAGAAATCAATGGATGCAAAACAATACTGCTCCTTGCCTTGATAGGAGTTGTAGCTTTCAACATAGAAGCAACTACTATATATGGATTCCTTAAGGTTCCTATAAATGAAACATTACATCCTTTACAAGGAGAATCATTGGAAGTATTCCAGGAAGAAAGCAAGCATATTCGTTACACTTTCATTAATGGGATTAGGAGTATAGGGATTGAAATTTTTGTGTAAATTGAGAGCCATTTGTGTGAGCCTTTCTCATAAAATATCAATTTCATATTTAGTTGCCACTATATAATTTTTTTCAAAGATATAGGAAAACTACCATGAATCATAGACAACCCATCATAATGAGATCAATAAAAGGCACACGAATTGTAGGAATTTACAGGGTAAGTTCCTCAGACAGAACACCAAAAGGACACCGCTCACAAACAGATCACAGATCAATACACCAGTATTTTGACGTGGTTAAAACCCTCAGAGAGGGAAACAGTCCACGGCCTGTGCCAACGTGGCTACTACAGGCAATTTATTAATACAAGAATGAAAATTTACATAAGCTTCTCTCATGCACGGTTAACCTACAAATGACCCTC
>APFE030583508.1:3297-20257 GCA_000404065.3 Pinus taeda | reverse complement strand
TACTTGGGCATATTATTTCTGAAGAAGGGATTAGGATTGATCCTAATAGGGTCAGTGCCATTTCAAAATTGGATTTGCCAAGGAGCAAGAAGGAAGTCCAATCTTTTCTTGGTAAGGTTAATTTTGTTAGAAGGTTCATTCCCAACTTTGCTGAAGCAGTCAAATATATCACTAAAATGCTAAAGAAAGGAGTAGACTTTAGGTGGACAGCTGAGGCAAGGAAGTCATTTGAAGAAATTAAGAAAGCACTCACTCAAGCACCGGTTCTGATTAGCCCTGATTTCACCAAGGAATTTCTAATTTTTACATTTGCCTCCGAAGATACAGTTGCTGGAGTCTTATTACAGAAGGGAAATCAAGGTATGGAACAGCCCATTTCCTTTTTTAGTAAAACCTTGGCTAATGCTGAATTGAAGTACAATATTTTGGAGAAGCAAGCATATGCATTGGTGAAAGCAATCAAGGATTTTAGAATTTATGTGCTGCATTCTCATATTATTGCATATGTACCAAGCACTGTTATTAAAGACATCCTAACCCAAGCAGACCCTGATGGTAAAAGAGGAAAATCGATAGCCAAGTTGCTAGAATATGACATTGAAATCAGACCTACTAAGTTAGTGAAGGGCCAAGGATTAGAAAAACTGTTAACTCATTCAAATCCAGATAGCAGTGAGATCAATTTTAATGCAGAAATATCAGAAATTTCTGAGATAGAAGAGGAATTAGTCCAAATTAACGAAAAATTTCTGACATCAGAATGGTATAGAGAAGTGGCATTTGTTTTGCAACACAACAGAGCTCCAGATAATCTTTCCAAGTCTAAAGCCCGGTTCATCAAGCTTAAATCTCTGAGATACTTTGTTCATGAGCAGATTTTATTTTGGAAAGATGCAGGTGGGATTTTGCTAAATTGTCTCATTGAGGAAGAAGCTGAAAAGGTGATGGATGAGTTTCACAAAGGGGATTGTGGAGGTCATCACTATTGGAGAGCTACTGCAAATAAAATTTTGAGGGCAGGATATTTCTGGCCAACTATGTTCAGAGATGTCTATAAAAGGATAGCTTCATGTCATGAGTGTCAGATGTTTGAGGGTAAAAGAAAGCTTGTGCCCATGCCACTGATCCCTATCTATGTTGAAGCCCCCTTCCAGCAATGGGGATTAGACTTCATAGGTGAAATACATCCTCCTTCATCAAGGCAGCATCGGTGGATTCTCACAGCCACTGACTATTTTACAAAATGGATAGAGGCGATACCAACCAGGCAAGCTAATGATTCAGTAATTATTTCCTTTTTAGAGAACAACATCTTAGCAAGGTTTGGATGTCCACTCAAGCTTATCACAGATAATGCTCAGGCTTTTAAGTCTAAAAAAATGATAAATTTTTGTCATCAGTATCATATTTCCCTTGGTCACTCAACAACATATTATCCACAGGGAAATGGTTTGGCTGAAAGCTCAAATAAAAGTCTTGTGAGGATTATTAAGAAACTTCTGCAGGAAAACAAGAAGGCTTGGCACTTAAAGCTGAGATATGCCTTGTGGGCTGATCGCATTTGCACAAAAAGATCTATAGGAACATCACCTTATGAGCTTGTATATGGTGCAGAAGCTATTTTCCCAACATCTCTTGGGGTACCAGTTATGAAGCTAATTCAAGGATTAGAAGAAGAACCGAATGCCATACAACGAAGGATCAATCAGCTAATAGCTCTGCAAGAAAAGAGAAATGAGGTGTATGAAGGCCATCAGCAAAATCAGAATAGAGTCAAGAGGGCTTTTGATAAGAAGATTAAAGATGTCACATTTCAGATCAATGACAAAGTTTTAAAGTGGGAAGCCAGAATTGAGGAAAAGGGCAAACATGGCAAATTTGAGAATTTGTGGAAAGGGCCATACCTGATTTCAGATTACCATGGAAATAACACCTATATTCTACAAGAGGTTTATGGATCGCCATATGTTGGAGGACCTGTTAATGGCAGGTTCTTAAATCATTACAATCAGTAAAAGTTCACCAAGCATTCCATTATCATTGTACATGGCCGTTTTATGAAAGTTTTTGTTTTGAAAAATAATTGACAAGCTGAACATGTGGATTTTAGCCCGAGGTGAAGGCCCATAAAATCTGACAGGGATGCTTATCAGTCATATGCAAAATGCAATAAATGGATAGAGGCACTGGTGCTACGAGTTCTTAGTGTACTACAAGAGCACACTATCCCAAGTGGAGCCGCTGTTATCACTTAAGATTACAAGTTCACCTATGTACAAAGATCCATATAAATTTATTTTATTTTGGTTCAAGTCAAAAGGTTTTTAGGTGTATTACTTTAAAATCAGTTTTTCCAAAGGTATTGAGGTAGGTCCTTGTAAAAAACCGTTAGTTTCCATCTATCATAGCATATCTAGTCTTGATTACATCATTCTGACTTTGCACAGTTTCGTAGCATAATATGATTGGCCAGTTTAGCTGCGCAATCATTGTCCACCATTCCTGAGCAGCCATTGCGTAGCGCGGCATGTCATTTCATGATTGTCTGCGCTACGAAATCGGGGATTCGGGTATTTTCTGCAACATATTGCCTTGAAGTGTCAAATCTTGGGAGGTGAGTCATCAAAAACCGTTCATATGTGTCAGTCGACGTCCTCTCTAGATCATGATAGGATTCATCCCGCCATTAGAGATAGGATCACACACATGTCAATTACTTCAATCAATCTTATGAGGTATGGTTGTGCAATTATGTTTATTCATGACTGCATTAACGTGCCTATTCAATGGTGAGTGTTTGAAAAAACACAAGGAAACCGCCCGAATTCTCATTCAAAAAGATACTACTGCAAGCGAGCCTGCATTTCGAAACAAAAGCTGGTGAGTAAATTGGAGCTGCTAATTAAGTTTTTGGTGCAAGAAATTTTCTGAGCAAGATGGAGAAACGAGAGCATAGATCTGGGAGATGTCTCAGAACTGAACCAGAGGGACTTGACCTCACGCTTAAGGACAAAGGTGTTGCTCGAGCTTTCAAACAAGCGGGTTGCTGGAGGTTCTGTGAGAAACTTAAAGGCGGACACACAGAGGTAACCAAAGTGTTTGCTCTAAACTTTAGCGGCCTGAATTCTAAAGTTGCATTACTAGAATTCCCTGTATCTCCACAAGTTATCTCTGCTGTCACCGAGATCCCAAGGAGTGGTCGGGAGTGGTTTAAAAACTACAAGTTTGATACAACTCCATGCAAAGAATTTCTGAAAGAGCAATATGTCAACGAGGACCTTTCTAAGGCAATACCCAGGCATTATATTAAAGAGCATTATGCTTTGCTCCTCACAGCTATTCAGAAGTACCTCACATGTGAGGGAAGGTACACTAAAGTATACTCCTACCATTTCAAACTTCTGTTACATTTCACAGGAAAGACGTCCATAGATATTCCTTTCTATTTGTTTGCGAGTCTAGGCAAAATGTGTGACAAAGTTCAGTATAAAAAGGATAATTATGAGACATCTCTCTTCCATCATGGTTTAATCAAGCTACTGGTATTAGATCACCTGCATAAAATCAGGAGGGATTGGGATTCATTCATTTTCATGTCGGGTTTCCAAAGTAAAACCGGTCTAACCCCATTACCAGACAGAGAGAAAGAAGGGAAGACTCAAGAGTCTACAATGGTTGAGGAACCTATACTGGAAACAATAGTTGAAGAGACTACAGTGGCTGAGCCTAAGAAGCAGGCTAAAGACCGAAAGAAACAAAAGCATAAATCAAAGCAATCAGGGAAACCCGTAGTCATTAAAGAGACACCAAAATCATCCGAGGAGAAAATGAAATACCAGAAGGGTGCATCCAAGCAAAGTGGAGTAACACAGGAAACCAGGATCAGAACAAGGAGCCAATTGAGCAAAGAAAAGGGAAAGTCAATTGCAGTAGAAGACAGCATGTCAAAGGCTAGTCTTAAGGATTTACTAGAAGCAATTGACTTTGAACAAGCCACATCTGTACAGGTGGAGCCCGTGCCAATAGACCTAACACAGTCATCTCCTGACAGCTCTAATAAATCCAAAGCCTCAAAAAGGCTAAGATTTGAAGAGGCTGGGAAGGAATTCACGGTTAAGCCCAGAAGGCCAATCACTAGAGGTCAAGCACAAGCAGCAGAACAAATTCCAAAGGGTGAGGAGACTGCCAAGGTAACAACGAAGCAAACCAAACCGTTGCCTAAGATAGAGAAACCAGAAAGGGCAGAAAGGACAGAAAAAATAGAGAAGGCAAAGGAGGCAGAAAAGGCAGTGAAGGCAGAGAAAGTACAGGAAACTAAAAGGATAATTTATACCAGAGAGCAGACCAAACAAAAAGGAAAGCAGGTAGCTCAGGCCAAAGAAACAAAGGAGAGCAGAAAGAAAGAGGTAAAGGAAAGGGCTCCTTTGAGCAAGAAAAATAAAACCTCACCCACCAAGGAAAAATGGGAAACAGCTGACCAGGAGATGGCCAATATAGAAAAGACAGTGTCTGAGATTGCAGCTATGGAGAGTGAACTTGCAAAGCTGAAGGCTCAGCTAGGCAAGTTAGCTGCCAAATGAATTAAATTTCGATGTTGCACCAAGTTTTTTCATTTTTCTTAAGTTAATTAATGTTTTTGAGGCATGTATTAAAGAAAGGATAGTAAGCAATTTTGGAACTGAAGATGAAGCTGTAACAGTCTAAAATAATTGAAAAAATTCATTAAAGACTGTGATTTTGCAAAGAACAGCAGTTTCGTAGCGCGCTACGAAACTGCTGTAGGTGACTGTTTTTAAGGGAAAATCCGAAAACGATGATTAGGTCACCAAATTTTGTGGAGAAAGGCTTCGAGGATGGAAAGGAAATCACCATGGTTGCTTAAGCCTTTAAAGGTTGACAAATGTAAGCCTTAATGCATAAAGGTAAAACCTTTTGTCTTTACCAAGTTTCATAAAGTACCTTTATGACCGCAGAATTAGGGTTTCTGGTAGGATTTACCAGGGTTTTGAGTTCAACACCTGGCAGTATTCGCAAAGCATCTAGATTATTCAGGCAGATGGTGTTATGGTATGGTCATTAAGGTCATTATACAGCTTCAAGCATTTTTGTTGAAAAATGAACATGGACCAAAACAGGGACCGGGAAAACAGAGGATATTTCTTCATCAAAGGCTGAGTCAGCAACACACTCAGAATCCAAAGCAGCCAGTACAACGAATGCTCCTCAAGATATAGTCCAGCTCCTACAGGAAGAACACAGCTGTCAGAGATCAGGAGGGAATCAAGCAAACGAGAAGATGGTAGCAGAATTTGATTAGAACTAGGACTCTTTTGTATTAAAAGCAATACCTCTGTATTTAGTAAATTAGTTTCAATATGGATAAGGTAGTTAATTAGAGGTTTTTGAGCTCCCCTCATGCTGGAGGAGGAGACTCAAGATAGCTTAGTTTTATTTTCTATAAATAGGAGAAACTCTGATGTATCAAGGGTTGGAGATTTTTATGAAAAAGACAGAGTTCTCATATTGGTGTATGTAAAGTTTCTTTTGACAGTAATAGAAAGCATATTGTTGTTTCTTCCCAAGATTCATCTTGTGTCCCAAATGTTCAGAATGTGTGTGGTTTTGGTTCTATGTATCTCATTTTACAATTCACTAGTCATGCAATCACTCTAAATTCATCATTGATGCTCAGACTTCCTGTGTATGTCTTGTTGAGTTGCAGTCCTTCTTAGTTGATGTTTTGGACAGTGAGACACTATATGCCTTGGTTTCTATGATGCAATAGTTGCTTGTTTACTGTAGAAATGTTTAACTCCATGAGCCCAATGGAAGAAGCCTTGATTTTATTGTTCCAACCAGTTTAAAATTCATTCACTGTTATAAAGAGTTAGCCATCTTTTGCTCTTAAATGGATATCAAAACCTGTGAGAGAGCCCTCTCTGACTAGGGAGGCTAATCCTTAGTCTAAAGTCTGGTTTGAAACAGTTGCATAAGATCTCACTAAGTAGCAGCCCTTAGTACATGGTTTTGTGACAACACCAGGTGGAAGTGTTATTGTAACATTAACCTCTGATAGAGTCTTTGTCCACGACTACTTCTCCATATTTGCTCCACTACCAGCATTTGGGGCTAGATAAGATACATGCAAAACCCATCAACATGAAAATGAAATCTACATCCTTGTAAAAAATTGGGAGGAAAAAAAAATCCACATATTGAAACAGACTGTAGGATAACTCATTCCTACAACATGATTATCCTGTCATGAACAATAAAAAAGGAAATCAAGAGAAATATAATTTTTGCCACATTTTGACAATCATTTCCTTTTACATATTCTATGAGCAATTGATGAAAAAAGTCAGCTAAAGCTTGTCAACATCAAGATTATAGTAAAACATAAAGGAACCACTCCAACACATAATCCTAAACATAAGTATCTATATTGTTGGCATTATGATACATATGTTGTACTTGATGGCAACCCACTCATCTCAGATGATAAATTATAGTGCAGAAAAGTTCACGGAATTTTATGCAGAGAAAGGTTTATTTCATGTGGAGAAAAGTTCATGGAATTTTATACAGAGAAAAGTTTATTTCATGTAGAGAAAAGTTCACAAAATTTTATGCAGAGCAAATTTTATTTCATGTGGAGAAAATTTCACGGAATTTTATGCAGAGAAAAGTTCATAAAAGTTTATTTCATGTGGAGAAAAGTTCACGGAATTTTATGCAGAGAAAGGTTTATTTCATGCAGAGAAAAGTTTATTTCATATAGAGAAAAGTTCACGGAATTTTATGCAGAGAAAAGTTTATTTCATGTGGAGAAACGTTCATGGAATTTTATGCAGAGAAAAGTTTATTTCATGTGGAGAAAAGTTCACGCACTTTCATGGTTGGTTCATAGTATTAGTCTGACAGTTTTTTATCCTATGGTTTTGGTCTGTGGTATTGCATCCAAAAGTGTTGATCTCACGCACTTTCATGGTTGGTTCATGGTATTAGTCCGGCAGTTTTTTATCCTATGGCTTTGGTCTATGGTATTGCATCCAAAAGTGTTGATCCCAAGTATTGGGTTCATGGTATTTTGTTATTATGGTTTTGTACCGTGGTATTGTGAAAGGCCTAAGACTATAAAAGAGGAAGGAGATCATTTGGCAAATTATCATCTAAATTGTTATTGAATGTCTGATAAAGTGCTAGATCTGGAATACTGTGATTGGGTTATGGTGCAGATCTGGATCTGAATAAAGAAGGAACCTGAGCGCAAGGAGAAGGATAAGTTTCTATTGATGGGTCATAATCTTTAAGCTTGAATGATAGTATCTTTTGTTCTGGGATCGGATTTGGTGTGTGGTTACTGTTGCTGTGATTTGGATACAGTTGTCAAAGAAGTGTCTACTTGATTCAATGCTAATTGGTGAAAAGGAGATTGTTTGATGCAGAAATTCTTGATGATTGATTGATGTTCATGGATCCAGTCTGAAAATTGATGAAACGTGGTCCTTGGAAGAAAGAGAAGGTTGTAGCCTTCTGTAGGCCAGCACCTACGTACTAGTATCTTGGCTAGTGCAAGAGCTAAGGGGTTTGTAGCTCCCTTCCAGGAGAAGCTGGAAAACGAGAGAGGGTTGTAGCTCTCTGCAGGTTGCAGCCTGCGTACTGGTAAAGGACTGCACCAGTACAATTGTAAAAAGAAGTTTCTAACTAAAGAGAAGATAGAGACGAATTGCAGCAGGTGGTTTTCACCCACATTGGATTTCCACCTTATATCTTGTGTTCTTGTGTGTGATTGTCTTCTGCTCTGTTTTGTTGTTTCTGGTTATTGGTTATTTGATTCTGATACACAGATTAACAATCAACATCTGAAAGATAAAGTAAATTATAAGTTTGCATAGTATACGTGGGTTTCCTTCTACATAGTTGCGGGTTTAATTAACGGATGTAGCGTATATCATTTGGATTTGAAAAAGGAATATTTGACTTGATAATATTGATTCAACCCCCCTCTCAGTATTATTTCCAACATATACATATCATTATTTATTGAGGACATTGTATTTTGTGAAAATATGGAATTCAAATCTTTGAAATAACACAATTTATGGTACCACTACCTTACGAAGTCCATTCATTCGAGTATTTACGAAGCCCATTCAAGAATTTCTTCAAAGTTCAAAGTTCAAACAATTAACACGTAGCCTAAAAAAAATCAGATTTGAAAAAGAGATAACCCAAAGATGTAGAGTATATATCTCATATTTATATATCCTAATTCCAAACATTGAAATGACACTTTTTAGCATACTATTTGTTGGAAATAATACTAAGAGGGGGGGTCAATCAGTATTATCAAACTAATAATTTTTCATTTCCATAATCAGATTCATATACGCTACTTCAGTTAAGGGAACTTGCGTGTACACACAAATGTGTTTAGAGCAACTAGCGTATATCCAGCAAACTTATGATTCAATTAATTCATCATATATTGATCTTTAAACAATGCATCAGAACCATATAAATAGTAACCAGGTGCAGTAAAAATAGAACAGATCATCACACATAAAAACACACATGAACACCAAGATATAAGGTGGAAACCCAATGTGAGTGGAAACCACTTGCTACAATCGTCTCTGTCTTCTTTTAATAATAAGAGAATTATGTTTACAATTTTTGTACTGGTGCAGTCTTATACCAGTATGTAGGCTTCTACCTATAGAAGGCTACAACCTTCTCTCATTCTCCAAGTTCTACTAGAAGGGAGCTACAACCCCCTAGCTCTTGTACTAGCTTATATGTTTACTAGTACGTAGGTGTCGGCCTACAGAAGACTACAACCTTCTCTTTTATTCTAGGGACCATGTTTCATAAATTTTTAGACTGGATCCATCAACAACATCATTCAATCATCAAATATATATGCATCAACCAATCTCCTTTTGAACCAACCATAACCGAATCAATCAATCACTCCATCACTCTGATCATTTAGAATGTTGTCACCAAAATACAGTAACCAGAACCCAAGCAATAACCCGGAACACTGCAACAGCAAACAGAAGCAACTAAAACATATTTTATAAGGTATACACTACTTCCATGTGTCGAACCTGCATGTATACGTGCTTTCCTCAAAGCGAACCAGCGTACAGATCTACAAATAAAATTTATGATGTATACGTTGTTTTGATATGCAGAACCAACGTGTATACGCTCCTTTTCTCAAGTGAACCTGCGTACAGATCTGTAAAATATTATTTAAACATAACAACTATTCCAGACTTCAATCATACCTAGATCATCATTTTTACAAACTATTACATGCGCTAGTTATTCATTTACATGATCAAACCACATAAAGATAATTCACTTCAAACCTTAAGATCCTGATAAATCATTAGAATTTATCCTTCATCAAGCGCTAAGGTTCTTCCTTGGTTCAGATCTAACACAACACCATAAGCCCATAACCTGCATATTAGATCTCACACTATATCAGATATTTGATACTTGCACACCTGGCCTAATGATATTCTCCTCCTTTTATAGTTTTAGGCCTTTCTCAATACCATGGACCAAAACCACTTAGGACCAATACCTTGGACCAAATACCTCGGGTCAATACCTCAGACCCGATACCTTGGACCAATACCATGGACCAAATACTTCGAATCAAACGTTTAGTTTTCCAAGGTATACGCATTTTTCCTTTTGTGAAAGTGCATGTGTACGTATATGCAACTTGTATACAGTGAAGCCACATGTATACGCGGCTTGGTCAATGGTGAACCTGTGTATACCTCTCTTTCTTCATTTTGTGTATTCTGATCTATAACTCTATGTTGTTAACTTGCAATACTATGATCTATCATCTGAGTCAGTTTCTCGTTGAACTGATTCCTTGAAGCTGCCCTGCACATCTGATATTTCTTCTGTAGATTCATCTAGTTACCATATACAAGAGAGTTGTTCTACTACAAGTGGGTTGCCATCAAGTATAGTACGTACATGATAATGCCAACAATCTCCCCCTTTGGACTTGATAGCAACAACCACACCAAGTCAACATCCCCCTTTGACATCAAGGGAAAAGGGTCATGCTCCTCCTAAGTGCATGCTGAATTCTCTGATATGCTGAAGTGTTGATTGAGCTCCCATGATCGATTCCATGCTCCTCCTGAGCATAAGAAAAGTCTGCAAAAAGATGTTCTAAAGAAGAACATGACTCTATACATACATCAAAAATGACCTTCCTATCACCAATGACTCATACATGCATCCATCTCCCAAACAAGTGGGGATATACCAAATTTGACTCATCCACCCAATCAAGTGGGGATATATCAATTGTTTATACAAGTCAAAAAAACAAGAACATTACATCATTCATCCCATGCATAGTGGGGTTATACATTAGGTCTTTTTCATGACTGTTATATTAAAAGATAAACATGACATATATAATAGAGACCAAATGTCTTAAAAAATATCATGATGGTCATCATAAACTATCATCAGTAGCATTTATCAACAGCATCCAAGTCAGCAACCTGTATATCTCCATCAATAGTTCCCAAAATATCATCAACCATGTTCTCCCCCTGAACCTATGCCACCTGTTCATTGTCAGGTCTGATCATTGCATATGACAGCAAGAGATATCAAAGAATAATCATCAATCAGATATACATCAAGTGATCAACAGCACTATGAGGACCAATATATTAGCAAATTCAAAGCATCATCAAATAGAGCAGACAATTGACAAAACCATAGCAAACTCCCTTTTTCCTGAGTCTAGCCCACTGTTTTTCTTCAAACCAACATATACGCGACTGTGCCCATAGAAACTTGCATATGTACACGACTACACTTCATGAAACTCGCATATAGCCACCTTTCTGTGAAAAATAGGATTTAACAGCAGGATGATGCAGAAACTACTCCTAGATTTTGTCTAATATATTCAAATGTCTCTCTAGGCAATGGTTTAGTGAATATATCAGCAACCTGTTCTTTGGAGGGAACATACTCCAATTTGGCTTTTTGTTCAATCACTTGTTCACGTAGAAAATGATATTTGATGGGTATGTGCTTGGTCTTGGAGTGCATGACAGGATTCTTTGACATATTGATGGCACTTGTATTATCACATACAATGGAGATGGGTGGAGTACATGTGATCTAAATATCTTGCAAGGTTTGCATCATCCAAAGTGATTGTGTGCAGCAAGATGCAGCAACCACATATTCTACGTCGGCTGTAGATAATGCAATTGAGCTTTGTTTCTTGCTGAACCAAGACACTAACCTGGAACCCATATAGAATGCACCACCACTAGTGTTTTTTTTGCCATCAATGCTTACTGCCCAATTTGCATTTGTATATGCATGAAGTGTAAGATTTGTATCTCTAGGCCAAATTTCTTTGTTCCTTGCAGATATTTGAAAATTATTTTGAGTACCTAAAGATGTGATTCCTTTGGATTTGCTTGGAATATTCCAACTATTCCCACTGCATGCACGATGTCTGGTCGGGTACCTGTTAGATAAAGCAGACCGCCAATCATGGATATGTAAGTTGGTTGATGTACCACTATTGGTACATCATTTGAGCTGAGACTACATGTTGTTACCATTGGAGTACATACTGGTTTAGAATATTCCATGTTGTACTTTTTCAGGATCTGTTTGAGATATTTGGTTTGTGAGAGAAAAATACCATATTTATTTTGCTGCACTTGTAGACTAAGAAAGTAGGTAAGCTCACGAAGCAAGGACATATCAAATTCTTGTTGCATTACTGAATCAAAATTCTGACTCATGGATTCTTCATTGCTACCAAAAATGATATCATCAACATACACAACAGTTATTAGCAATTTATTAGTGTCCATCTTTGTGTATAGATTGTTATCTGCTGACCCCTTTGAAAAACCTTGTTGATGGAGATATTTGTCAAGATGGTAATACCATGCCCTTAGAGCCTGTTTTAGACCATACAGAGATTTTCTGAGTTTGCATACAAGTTTTGCATCATTTCCAAGAATGAATCCTTCTGGTTGTTCAATATAGACTTCTTCTTCTAAGTCTCCATTAAGAAAGGCATATTTTACATCCATTTGGTATACTTTTAATTTCTAAAAAACTAGAAAGAGAAAGAAACACTCTGATGGCTTCAAGTCTAGCAACTGGTGCAAAAGTTTCTTCAAAATCTATACCTTCTTGTTGAGCATATCCTTTACAAACAAGTTTGGCCTTGTTTCTAATAACTTCTCCATTTTTGTTCATCTTATTTTTGAATATCCATTTAGTTCCTATGATATTTTTATCATGAGGTCTAGGAACTAATTCTCAAGTATTATAATTCTCAATTTTCTTAAGTTCTTCATTCATGGCCTTGACCCAAAATTCATATCTGCATGCTTCATTTGCATTTTGAGGTTCAGTGGAAGATATTAATGCTAGATAGCTTGAAGCTTCGGCAATGGTTCTTCTATTCTGCACACCTACTCCTTTTTCTCCTAAAATTTGAGCTTCTGGATGATTTTTCTGAACATACCTAGACTGAGTCTTTTCTTCTATCTTTATCTCTTCTTCAGGTGCTTCATTGGTTTCTTCTTCAGAATCAGTGTGATTTGATGTGGGAAAATGATCCTCATCTTCTTCATAATCTTTGGTTTTTATCTGTTTTGGATTTTTGCATGCTTCATCAACCACAACATCAATACTTTCAAAAATTTTCCCAAGTCTTTTATTGTAACATTTATGTCCTTTACTTCAGGAAGATTAGCCAAGTAGAATACCTTCATCTACTATGGGTTCAAACTTGCCAAGTTTTTCATCAGTCCTTTTGATGTAACATTTGCTTCCAAAAACTTTGAAGTATTTTATAGTAGGTGTCTTACCATACCAAAGTTCATGTGGATTTTGAGTGTTGTTTACCCGAACATTTTCTTGGTTGAGAATAGTGACGGTGGAAAATGCAGCTTCACCCCATAAAGTTGCAGGAGTTCCAGATTCATCTAGCATAGCACAAGCCATTTATTGAACAATTATGTTCATCCTTTCTACCACTCCATTTTGTTGAGGAGTCCTTGTGGTGGAGAACTACCTTTTTATTCCATGTTGTTCACAAAAGTCAAAGAATTCGTTTGAGGTAAATTCCACTCCTCGATGAGATTTGAGGCATTTGATTTTGCAATCTGATTCATTTTCAACCAAAGCTTTGAAGGCTTTGAAATTTTCAAATGCTTCATCTTTATGCTTTAGAAGACCTATCCAACACATTCTGGAAAAATCATCAATGAAAAATATAAAGTATTCTTCTCCACACAGTGACTTTTTTCTTGATGGAACACATAAATCAGTATGAACAAGTTCAAGAGGCTTATTAGCTGACCCTTCCTTTTCGATGAATTGAGATCTGGTTTGCTTACTGAATTGACATGATTTGCATATATTATTTTCAGGAATGTTGATATTTGGAAGATCACGAACAGCCTGGAATCTGCATGCTTTTCTTATTTAAGAAAAGCTTAGATGTCCCAACCTTTTGTGCCATAGCCAGTTTTCATCATTTTTGCTTAGATAGAATTGTTGTTGTCCTCCCTTGATTATGTATAGGTTGTTTGGAGTTCTTGTCCCTTTGATCACAATTTCTCCTGTATCAAGCTCACGAACAACACATCCATTTGATCGAAATACTACTTCATTTCCTTGATCACACATTTGAGTCGCACTTAACAGATTATGCTTTAAGCCACCAACATACATAACATTCCCAGCTTTAACTTTTTCTTTCAAGAAAAAAGAGCCTTTACCTTTTATGACAACAAGAGTGTCGTTTCCAAATGAGACACTCTTTTCATTTTCAAAGGCATTATATGAGTGTAGTTTTTCTCTGACACCTGTCATGTGTTTTGAGCATCCACTGTCAATGTACCCCTGGTTTTCTTGTCCTTCTGCATACAAGGCTATACCACATCTTTCTGTTTCTAGTTCTTTCTTTCTCCATATTTTAGGATTTAATGGAGTTTGCTCCTTTTGAGCTATTTGCTGAAATTTACTCCTGCATTTAAATTCTTCATGGCCAAAGTTGTTACAGATTGAGAATTCTATTTCATTTTCAAGAAGAGAAAATTTATTATAGGAACTTTTCTTGATCCCTGTCACAGTCCTTTGATTTCGTGCTTCCCTAGTTGTGATAGTTTTGCAAGCAACACATTGAGAAGCTTTGTGTCCAAAAGTATGACATGAGAAACATTGACCATTAAAGAAATTCCCACAATTATCGAATCTATTGACCTATTGATTGTAGTTGAAGTTCCTCCTACTGACCTGTTGATTGTAGTTTCTATTGATATTCTTTGCAGCTGATTGAGTACGATTTACTTGAGGTTGATTGTGGCTTATATTCTTCCTTGAAGTAAATTGAGCCTAATTTACTTGGTGATCTGCTTTGTGCCTTTGCTGATGATTGTCGAATTTTTCACTGCTCTTTGTTGCATCAAGATAGCTTTTAGTGGAGGTTGACGGCTTCTGTGATTGATATGTTTATTCAGTATATCCAAGACCTGTATTTATTAGAGGAGAGTGCTGCACTTTGATAATTTCATTTAATGTTTCTGATCATTTAACGGATCTAATATTGAGAGCTTTTGTTTTCTCAAGATCCTTTCTTATACCCACAATTTCACACTCGAGCTTTTCATTACGCTTTTCTCTTTCAGCAAGTTGGTATGTCAAGGTATCTATAATCATATTTTTTTCTTCTAAACATATTTTGAGTTTAGATATTTCTTCATAAAGGTCATCTTCATCTAAAGCATCCAAAAAATCATCATCTTGATAAGCCATCAGAAGTCTATAGTCATTACTATTTTCATCTTCATCAATATCTGATAAACCATCGTTATCTTCATGAGTATAGTAGCTCTTTTTACTTACACTTTGTTTTCTATTCCATTTTGTAGTTTCCTTCCCTTTATCATATTTATCTTTATGAGGACATTTTCCAGCATAATGACCGACTCCACCACAGGAAAAACATTTGAAAGGTAGTTTACCTCTGAATATACCTGAACCCTGTTGAAGATTCTTGACAAAGTTTGCTTCCTATTCTTCTTTTGAAATATGTCCTGATTCATTGAGTTCTTCTTTTCTTTTTGCTGAAGCTTTGAATGCAACTTCTCTCATATCTAATGGACCTCCTTCTCTCATCTCAAAGGCAGTTAAGATTCTGTGAAGTTGTGTCATAGTAATAGTCTGTAGATCCTGCTTTTCTTCTGTGGCGGATACTTTTGATTCAAATTTAGCAGATAAGGATCTTAAAACTTTTTCAACTAAGGTAACTTCCTTTATCTCTTCACCCATATTCTTCATGCAATTAACAATCTCATCTATACGTAAGAAGTAACTAGCTACACTTTCATCATTGTGCATCTTGAGAGTTTCATATTGAATTTTGAGAGTTTCTAGTTTAGCACGTTTTACCTGAGTCTCCTTCGTAGCTTAGAATGATTTTGTCCCATATTTCATTGGTTTATTTGAGCTGCATTTTGACAAACTTTGATTGTGATAGACTTCCCAATAATGTATTGATAGCCTTGGCATTGGTTTCATATTGCTTTTTACCTACTGCATCTGTAGGAATTTTTGATGGAAATGTATATCCTCCTTCCACGATTTCCCAGACATCTGTTCTAAGAGATTGAAGATAGGCTATGGTTCTTACCTTCCAATAAACAAATATACTCCCATCAAAGATTGGCGGTCTAATGGATCCCCCGCTTTCTTTATTACTCATGATGATGGATCTTCCTTCAAGTGATCAAGCTTCTTCCGAAGGACCCGCTCTGATACCAATTGTTAGAAATAATACTGAGGGGGGGGTGAATTAATATTATCAAAATAATAATTTTTCATTTCCTTAATCAGATTCATATACGCTACTTCAGTTAAGGGAACTTGCATGTACATGCAACTGTGTTTAGATCAACTAGCGTATATCCAGCAAACTTATGATTTAATGAATTCATCATATATCAATCTTTAAACAGTGCATCAGAACCATATAAACAGTAACCAGGTGCAGTAAAAATAGAACAGTTCATCACACATGAACACCAAGATATAAGGTGGAAACCCAATGTGGGTGAAAACCACCTGCTGCAATCATCTATGTCTTCTTTTAATAATAATATAATTATGTTTATAATTTTTGTACTAGTGCAGTCTTATACCAGTATGTAGGCTTCTACCTGCAGAAGGCTACAACCTTCTCTCATTTTCCAGCTTCTACTTGAAGGGAGCTACAACCCCCTAGCTCTTGTACTAGCTGATATGTTTACTAGTACGTAGGTGCCGGCCTACAGAAGGCTACAACCTTCTCTTTTCTTCTAGGGACCACGTTTCATAAATTTTCAGACTAGATCCATCAACAACATCGTTCAATCATCAAATATATCTGCATCAACCAATCTCCCTTTTAACCAACCATAACCGAATCAATCAATCACTCCATCACTCTGATCATTCAGAATGTTGTCACCAGAATATAGTAACCAAAACCCAAGAAATAACACAAAACACTGCAACCGCAAACAAAAGCAACTAAAACATATTTTATAAGGTATGTGCTACTTCCATGTGTCGAACCTGCATGTATACGCGCTTTCCTTAAAGCGAACCAGCGTAGGGATCTACAAATCAAATTTATGATGTATATGTTGTTTTGGTATGCAGAACCAGCGTGTATACGCTCATTTTTTGAAGTGAACTTGTGTACAAATTTGTAAAAGATGATTTAAACATAACAACTATTCCAAACTTCAATATGTTGGAAATAATACTGAGAGGGGGGGTGAATCAGTATTATCAAATTCTTTTCAATATGCCTTCCTTAATTTAATCTTTAGATATTGATCATTAACTTGTATGTCAGTACCATATA
>APFE030583504.1:2057-17763 GCA_000404065.3 Pinus taeda | reverse complement strand
TGCTGGACCCTGGGAGGAACTTGCACAACACCAAGGCTCAGGTTGTAATGGTTTCTTTTTTGTTTCCTGAATACAAATAAGTCCATTCTTCTCAATGATTTGTTGTTAATGAATTGTTTCATATACTCCTTGGTCTATATGTTGAATATGCTTTGTTTTATGGAATATTCAGGTGTTATGTAATCGTTTGATTGTTAGTGTATGCAGGTTTCAAAGTGAAGGAGGAGCTCATTCGGATCAGCGAGGCTGGACTGCTACAACGAGCGTTGGACTTGAGGTAGGATCGAAAAACACTTGGTTTCTCATAGAATGATGTATGTTTAGAGAAGGATTGCTCTTAATTGTCTTGTTTGTCACTAGAGAGTCTTAGACTCCTAGGGAGGTTAGTTTTGTCTGCAAAAATAAGTCTTTCCGCATGACATGGCCTAAGGACTGGTGGGTGGATCGGTGAAGAGGTGTAGAAGGCTGACTTGGCTTGAAGAAGGCTAAGGCAATGATGGGCAAGGAGGTATGGTTTCGTGGACAAAAAGGATAGATGGGGAACGAGAAACTTAGCTAAGAGACAGAACAGGTGGCTCAGATGATACTTTGGGTGGATGAATGAATGAAGAAGATGCCCTGCACGGTGTACCTTGATCAAATCAACAAAGGCCTACAAATGGTCAAGTCCTAAACTAGTCTAGTCTAACCATCAACAACATAAATGAGTAGCAACTTTATTTGGGAAGAAAACCTTGTACACTATCTATGCAAAGAAACATTTCAGATTTCCAAACCCATGACTAATCTCTGCTAATAAAACAAGCACACTAAAGATTGCATAAACAAGCAAACTAGTGTTTTTGTGAGGCAGCATTGTTTCCTCAATTCCAGCCCCAAATCCAATAAGGATGAGGTGAAACCAGGAATGTGGTTGTCCATTTTCTTGGAGGTTTTGCTATTATTATCCTACCAAAACACCTAAACCAATGTCATTCATAAACAGTGATCTATTCCAGCAACATAACGAAATCTACTTAACAGAAATATGTTCAAATCCATAAAGGAAAACAGTGATACGTAAGGGAAAAGTAAAAATACAGAAAGGAGGCCCTGGGCTCTCAGGTTGGAACCAACCCTGAGAGCTTTGGCTCCTATGAAAAACTCAGATTTGATAGGAAACCAAACTGCTTCTCATTATCCAAAAATAATCATAAAGGATATGCCAAAAATGGATACAAAGGAACAAAATAGAGCTGCAGCACTAAGGTGCAAAGTACACAATAGTTTCAAAAGTCTTTTTACGAAGGCTGAGGCCTCAACATTTATAGATCACGAGGGACCTAGCTGGCCTCCTCAATTTTTGGAACTCAACTGTCAAACTGTGAGTTAAACAATCCCTTTCTAAATGCTGCTTGGCTGCCTTCTAGATTCGGTTTGGTGGTCTTTGGAGCTCGGAGTTGCGGGTGAAGATCCCGAGGAAGGGTCATTTAATGCCATGGGCAACCCCCCTTCAAGTCCTCACCTCAGTCTTGGCTGCCTTATAGCTCATGATTGCTTTGACTTTGCTCCAATATATGTCAAAAAACCTGAAATAGACACGTGTTAACCACCTAGGAAAAGTGACTTCCCTTATTCATACCAAAGACATAAACATACTAAAAATAATGCATAAACTATAGAAGATGATGGATTTGAACAAGGACTGAACAAGGAAAATTAGGCCAAATGAGCCCAACAAGTTACCAATTTTGGGGCTCATCATGCATAATGCCCTGGCCCTCTGCAATTGTAACATATCAGTTGTCTATGACCTCTCCCTAGTCCTCCTCCACCTCGGCCTCGTCCGCGCCCCTGAAATCTGGTTCATGCCATCCCTACATTATGGTCAAGGGGCCACATTTCGGTTTGAACTCTGTAGGTAGGAGTTCGATCCATCATCAACTCGTAACTTCTACAGGTGCGCTCATCATTTCCCATTGATCTACAGAAATTACAGAACAATTGTTGTGAATTTTGCGTGTACTTCTGCAATAAATGGTAGTTATATGTAGCATGCTTTCCTCCTATCTGTCAAATCGTGCACCATAGTACAGGCACCACGCTTGGTCCTGCTTGTGCCTCCGGTCTTAATGGCATTGGCCCTCCTCCCGCGAGGTAATTCGCGAACACTAGGCAGTGGTCCTTGTCATGTCCCTGGCCCTTGCACTTTATAGACCACACCTCATCACACACTTTTGGGCGAGTTTTCCTGTCTTGATAAATCTGCAACTCAAGGCACAATTTTTTTAATTGCGCATGAATCTACTAAACTCCAAGGTTGGGATCTTGTATCGAGGTTTTGTGCAATCTCATCGTGACCTCCAAGGCCTCGGCCTGATTTTTTAGCCTCTGTTGTGATAGCGCGTTCCTTAGGTGCAGCGTTAAAGATGCTACAAATCATTCGCGGTGTTGTGCATCCATCAATGTCATGTTAGCTTCACGAATTGTGCACTTTAGTCTCTGATCCAACTCCCAAGGGATTTTCCCGAGTAGAATTGTGATTTCCTTGAACCTAATGATTGATTACGCCTCTGAATTTGGCTTGCTAAATTCTTTGTTTACCGCAACTTGGATATCTCTAATCCCCACATTTTGATTTTCATTGGAGTGCTTAATGTACCAGGTCAACGCACGATCCTGCAAAGTGCTAACCGATGTTTCCTTCTTTACATTATCATCCATGACTCCCTGAGTTTCCCATACAGCTTTTATCATGAACCAAAATTGGTCCAGATCTTCATTCCCTACTCCCTTGAATACTAGAAACTTTCTCGTGTTTGCCATATTGCTTCGCAGTGGTGGCAGAGGTGGTGTGGGAAAAGATGGGGTTGAAGATGGTGAAACTGGTGATGGTGTGGGTGGGGTTGGTATGCATGGACTTCTCTACCTTATCAAATTGATCGCACTTCTTGGTGAGACCTTCGCGAGCTCTTCTTCACCCCCTTGTGGAGGTGAAATCAAGGGGCTAGTTTCTAGTTTGGCACTGCCTTCATTTCTATATATTCTCCCACTTCGCCTAGCCCCAAACATCAATTTATTCACATAACCTTCTTTTCACACAGTAGCATTTTAGTCCAAGTGTTCAAATATTTAACGTACTTACCTCATGGCCCTTTGAGGAAGCGTCGTTCTACCTCGCTATAGCTAACTAAAGTATCTACCGTGAACTCGGTGATGAATCCTCCTATGATTCGATTGAGCCAGTGATCAATAGAGCACATGGTTTTATCCTCTGATGCTTCCAATCTATACAAAAATTATAGAATTCACACAATAGGTTTGTCGAGCTTACACCTTCCTTGGTTGTCTGCTAGCTTTGTGATCCACTCGTATAGCTCAGTAGGGAAAGATGCAAAGAAAATTTCATGGATCTCTATATATAAGTAGCAGTTTAACCACTCTTCTTTTGATAGTCGTGAATTCATGTTTTCCTGTGCTGCAAACTCGTGAATCTTTCTGTCCAACCAATCTTCAATTCCTTTCTTTTTCGAATTACAGTGATATAACATCAGACATCTCTATGCAGATCCTGGTCCCGGCAATGGAACCATTTGTTGGCTTGTTGGGGCCTGACCCGGGTTCAGATTTAATTAGCCAAACAAATCCCTGTACTACTGGCCCTTTCGGTAACGGTCCACGGAGCGCAGACTGAGGTCTCACTCGAAGTAGTATGGGGGGGTGCTAGAACCAGGTTTCCACACCCTTGAGATGTCTGAGAGGTTCGATTGGTCCTACTGTTCGTCCCTACGTGCAGGTTGCTTCGCACACTTCCCAGGCCTTCGTGCCCTGATATACTTGCCTTCATGCAACACCCTACACTATTCCCCTAAGTCGCACCGGAGATCCTACTTATCTTCCTATACTAGTTAATTATCTTCATGTAAATAGAAGCCTTGGGTTATATTTATTTACACAACACACATATATAAGTTCGTGCAGCAAATACAAAGTACACTTGAAATTTATACCCAATCATACATTAAAATAGGAAAAGATACACATAAATATGGTAAACTTCTCTTTATTAATTCTTCCAACGGTTACAGACTCGACCTTCCCTACACACTTAGCTACAGGGGTCTGTGCACTCAGTTGTGGACTACGAGGCCTCTGTGCACTCAGCTACAGAACCTTCGCCTACTCTATGACCCAAAGACACACTTTACACTTTGACTCAATCATTCTTACTCCTCATGCTTTCATTCTATTTCTTTCTTTCGGTCCTCTTCTACACTTAGATCCTCGCTCTATTTATACAATTCCATGGTCCGTAGACCATGGGTAGGTCTATCAATCCGAAATTACATTACAAAAACAAGGGCAGACAACCCTGTGACTCTATTATAACTTCGCTCTCAATGCCCATAATTTGCAGAGCTTTTACAAAAGACTTGGTCAAAACTTGGGCTTTAAGCCCCAAAACATGCCTTGGGGGGATTCCATACCAAACACTTCATACCTCCTGATAAGTTAATATTGTCCCTTAATGGTTTCTTGTAAATAATCCCAAGTGGTTACAGATGAAAATAGTGAGGGTTCACTCTTGTCCTTTTGTTCATAGTAGGTTTCCCACTAGTCCTTGATGTGTGGGGTGGCTTTGAGAAGTGAAAAAGTAATATTTTCCCAATTGGAAAAGTCATGAACTGAAAAAATATCCTTCCAACAGATTTAACCATTTTCCTACGGTGTCTTCATCTACCGGGCCTTCAAATATGGGAATATCAAAGTTAACATGTACCTTAAAAGGAGTGGCACCTCCAGAGTGACTGTTGGATGAAGATGCATCGTCTATCGTTAGTCATCAAAGGATTTGGGCAAATTTATCCATCATTGAGTTCCGTTATCGCTTGATGGATTCCTCAAGCAACATTTTGAAAGGATCTCCTGACCCTTGGTCTTTCTTTTCTTCCACCATGGGAGTTTGTTAGGTTTTACGGGGCTTATCTTTCAATGGTTTAACCAAATCAATCCCTAACTCCCTATACCCTGACCTCGTTGGGGACATGCAAAGAAAAATATAGAAAGAAAATACCGCTCTAATACCATTGATCCAAACTTAAATAGGAATGCAACAAGTTACATATATAATCATAAATACAGGGATGAACACAAAAACACTTCATTTCATTAATAGAAAAGTATTGAATTATGCTTACAAACAAAATGGAAATAAGATAGCTCAGGTGATGGTACCTTATATCTGAGAAGAGATGTATGGTTACATGCCTGTGAATTGTGTTACAACGAGGCTAAATGGCCTATTTATTCTTGAAAAACATCAGAAAACCCTAACCCCATGAGATGTAATGCCAAGAGTTTGTGGGCCTCGTTGTGCTTAGTGGCACAACCAACTTCCTGGGGTCGTAACTTGGTCATATTATCGTCGTTTGGAACATACGATACCTTGTTGGAAAGGTGTCTCTAAGCACTATAGGTTTCGCCACAAGTGCTTGCCTATGGAAATGGGCTTGCATCGGACCCCAAAAAAATGTCGTTTAGGGGGTCAAAATTGCTCTGGAAGTTCATGACCTGAAAAACTGCTAAAAATAGTAAATGCTGAAATAAACAACAAAATAGATGAAACTGACTGGGGGATCTAGGTGGAATATGTAGGTGTCCACCAATATCCACCTAGATCATTCAAGGAATTTTTTGCTATATGCAATGAATATGCTTGGGTGACCATTGTTCTTAGATACCATGCAACTTCTTCGATGAGGCATCATGAGAATATCAACACAATTTCCTAGAGTAGTAATGCTTCCATTGTGACCTTTTTCATCTTTGTCTTCAAATTCAACCTTATGCAACATTGAGTGTGAGCCTTCTTTGCAAGGAGACGTATTTTCATAACCAAGATTTGTTTTTTGGTTGAATATTTCTAACTACCCAAAATTTTATTCAATAATTGCAAACCTTTCAAGATCAAATTGATCTTGTCAACTTCAACCTTCAATGAAACAAATTCTTTGATTTGGGATTTCAAGGAGATGATTTCTCCTTCAAATTTTCTTTCTTGTTCATCAAATTCTACTCCAAGCTTATTCGAGTCCTCATATTTTTCTTTAAGTTGACTTGTCAAAATTTCTTCTTTCTTTCTTGCCTCTTTTACCCCATTCTTTAAGCGTCCAATTTCTTCTTCTACTTTAATAATCTTGTGATTCTTTTCTTCGAAGTCTTGCACTTTTTCTCCCAGCTACTTCACCAAGACATCTTCATTTTTCCTAGATTCTTTCAACTGTACTTTTAAATAAAAATCATCATAGTGCCTGATTTCAGAGAGTTCCTAATGTCTTTTTCTTTCCTTCATCATCTAATTGTTGATGTTTTCTAGCTTATCTCTCAAGGAGATATTTTCTACTTTTAGGGTTTCACAGTGGTCTCTTTGTCATACTTCATACACTTTTTTATTATTCAAGTTGAGAATTAATGGTATTAATATCATAATCCTGCTTCTTTTGGAGGACATCTTTTTCTTGGAGCTTCTCTTCTAATTGACTAACCTACTTATTGAATCTTTTAGTTCCTTTACAACACTCTTTAGTTCTGCTTCATAGTCTATTTTTTGCTTCAATTTCATCTTCCTCTTCAATTTGAGGAATATCATCTTCATATATAGAACAAGATATGGACACATAAATGTATATTGTCCTTCCTTACCACAACTGAAACAAAATGCAATACTTGATTCTTCAACATCCATTAGTATATAGAAGGAGTCTTCGTTGTGATCACATACACTACTCACATGATTGTATCCCTTCCTTTTTTGAGATAGCGTCTTCTTATTCTTCCCTTTATTCTACATAGCTCCTTCAATCTACCTTCCAATAGTTAAGTACTCCTAAATGAAATTGACTATGATACCACTTGTTGGACCAAATGTCACACTGAGAGGGTTTGCGAATCAATGTGGCAGCAATTTTAGCATTTCGGAACTTTTATCAATAAATAATCATGTAATAATGTATCATAACTATTTGTATCATATCAATAAATAGAACAATGCATCAATAATCCATCATCAACACAATGCATCTAGAAACCATCACATCAGCACAAGGAGACACAAGCTTTTACGTGAAAACCCATACGAGAGAAAACGATAAATTCTTCTTCTTCTCCTTCAGTTCATTACATATATTTTTAGGAACCTACTTGATGGAGGCACAAATCCCAAAGACACATAAGTTTCTACTTGTAGTAGGCTACAATCTGATTAAGGCACTAACCTTGAAAATGTACAAGAAACAACTCACTATGTTGGGTTGTGTTATATTCTTTCCACGACTAACCCACGTGGTTAACGGGGGGGGTTAGAAGGGGGCCAGAGCCCCCCCTCGTTGTGACTATTTTGTAGCGAGGGGAGTCATAGGGGGTTTGAGGGGTTCAGGTAACCCCACAAAATTTTTCTTTTGGACCCTATATTAGGTTGGGTAGACCTACCTATGGTTTTGGACGCGATGGTTTTCGGTCCATGGTATTAGATGCTTCAGCATGTATAAATATGTATTGTAACATTGAAAGGAAAATAATGAAAAATTAAGTTGGTAGTCCTGATTTGGGATCCAAGGGAAAAGCTTTGTGTATATGTCTTTTATGCGTTATGATCTCGCATTGTTTATTTTTTGTGTTTTACAATTTGTATGCAGTAATTTCTGTATGGGGTTAAAACCTACATTTGGTATCAGAGTCATCTTGGCTTCAAGGGGGCGCCTTTGTTGCTGAGGGCTTTCGCTCAGGCCTGTGGTAGGACCTGTTCAGTGGGAGATATGCAGGATCAATTCTGGTGGTGAAAGAAGATGGCGAGCAGTGGAAAGATAGAGATCGAGAAATTTAATGTTCAAAGTTTTGAGTTATGAAAACTCAAAATGGAGGATGTGTTGGTGGATAAAGATCAGTAGATTATGGTAGATCCAGGTACTAAACCAATGTGAGTGCCCGATGAACAATGGAAGAAGTTGGATCGAAAGGGAAAGAGCACAATACGATTGTGTGTCTCAGATTCAGTATTGCCGAATGTATCAGGGGAAGCTGCGGCGAAGGCTCTGTGGGACAAGTTAGGCACTTTGTACCAATCTAAGTCTCTGGTTAATAAACTGTTCCTACGAAAAAAACTGTATAACCTAAGGATGAAAGATGGAGACTCGGTGACAGAGCATCTGAACACATTTAATACTGTGGTAAGTCAGTTATTATCTGTTGATATTAAAATTTTAGATGAAGATAAGTGAATTAGTTTGTTGTGTTCTCTACCAGATTCGTGGGATAGTCTAGTTATTGCAATAGGTAGCAATGCAACTGCCTTTCAGTTTGATGAAATAGTCTAATCCTTGTTGATGGAGGAAATGAGATGGAAAAATATGGAGAGCTAGAATGGTGATGCCTTGTATGTACGAGGACAGTCCCAGAACAGAAACAAAAATAAGTCATCGAGTGGGAGGTCTAAATCTAAAGGGAGATCTAAATATCTAGGAAAACCTATAAAGGTGGTGTGTTGGAAATGCGAAAAGGAAGGGTACTACAAAAGGAACTATAAATCTAAAGCTCCTGATAAAGGAAATGGATCTGATGATGCTCCTTCTGCAAAGGAAAAAACCACCTCATATGAAGGTGCATCCTTTCACTTCACTCCCCATAGAGATTGGTTCTGCGAGTATGAGAAATATGATGGTGGTGATGTCTTCTTGGGGGATGACAAGAAGGCTAGAATCATTGGTCATGGCTAGTTGAGGCACCAACCTAAATGGAGACACCCACCTCCTTCTTCAACTTCTTGTGGACCAATTTTAAAAATATTTCAAAATAGATCCACCTACTATGATCCGAATTAGATAATTGTATTTTTTTTCATCCATATCGATGCATTTGGAGTGGAAAAAGTGGAGGAATCGACTCACAGGATCTTTTTTACCAGCGAGACCCAGTTTCGCAAAATGGCATCCAAAGTCTTATTGGAGAGTTTTAAGGAATCAAACAACATTTTTTGGGGGTAAAAAATTTCCGATTAGGTGTATCCCCATTTCAAACTATTATACACATAGAGATCTTTCCAACGACACAAGAATCGTGTCAATCGGAGTCTGTATGCAAAATTTATGCCACTCAAAAGTTGACCTTCCTGCTTTCACACCTATAGGTCGAGGGGTTTGTTGTGTCAACACCCATAATTCATGGAAAAGGGGCAAGCCACATTTTTTTGATGTAAAATACTCTAGAAGAGCCTATTTTGTAACTCTAGTTAAGAGTTGATATAGTCAAACTTAACCACTAGTAGGTTATTGGGTTGTGTTATAACCGAGCCACTAGGAGGAAGAGGCATTCCATTCTTTCAAGAAAATTTTGTTCCATAGTTGAAAAAAGATATCCAGTAGAGATAGGAGGTAGAGCACACAAAGAATATATGTGAATTGTAGCTACCCACGAGCCACAGACATCACTTCTTTGTATCTACAGCCATATTTCTAGACAAAGAAAGAGAGCAAACCAGCCTCACCTTCCAGCTGAGTTTTCTCCCGAAAGGGTTTCCTAGAGATAATATCTTATGTATTATGTGTGTGTGAGTTTATTTTTTCATTATATACTTTCTTTCTTGATTTAATTTTACATGCATGCACTTATTATAGTTAAATTTACATATCTAGAAATTAAATAAAACTGTAATAGTGTAGAATCTCATATTTTTGATATAGTATTATCAGATATGTTGTGACAAACTGTCCAGTGGAATAATATCCACGGAATTTTACGGATCATTTGGTATTAGAGCACGTGTCTTTGGGTATTTTGTGGAGATTGAAGGGATCTAGATCGGCGAGGCCTAAAATCGTAAAACCCTAATCATGGACGACAAATCTATAAATGAACCTCGTGATCATGCAAAGGTGAGGTTTTCACGGCTCGAAGAACAAGTCGTAGATATAAACTGCAATTTAAACCTCCTCATGGTGGCCATAAGAAATAAACTGGGGATATTTGGAGAAGAAGGGGGTTTGAATGCAGAGGACAAATCAGAAGGGGGATTGGGAGATCAGGAAGATGCAAATAACCAACTGAAGAAAGAACTTGAAAAAGATCAACCCAGTTCGAGTGTCATGAACCAATCCATGTTTAAAGTGGAAGAAAAAGTCAATATCAATCCATACCAAGATGATATCGATGCTCTAAAGTTGAACCACTGGTTTCAACAACTGGAAATTTATTTTAGTGTCCATCAGATCGAGGAAGGCAAAAAGATCTCATTTGCACGGCTGAAATTGGAGGTCCATCCACTGACTTGGTGGGAGAGCCACACAGAAACTCTAAGGTTGGAGGGGGAACATCTAGTGACTGAGCGGGAAGATTTCAAAAGCCTCATTAAGTCATATTTTTATCCCATTGGGTACATGGAAGACCAGTGGATCCAGTGGCATTACTTCAGGAAAAATTATGGCCAAAGCATGCAAGAGTACACAACAAAATTCAAAAAAATGGCTATACTTTTGGGTATCTCTTCAAAGAACCCAGATGTACTCCTCAAGTATGTTGGGTTATGCGCCGCCATCTACATCAGCAAGTGATGTTGTTCAAGCCCAAAACAATGGATGAGGATTGTGTATAGGCACATTAACTGGAGAACATGGGCCTAAAAATAATTCAATCAAGCGGATCGAAGAAAAAGGAGCAACAATACACCTCTAAGGATGGGAATGGGAATAAAAAGATGGCAACCACGGGCACACCAATGCAAAATAGTAACCACTGCAACATTGATGGTCATACAGAGGAGAAGTGTCGGAAGTTGTATCCGGAGCTAAACCTGAAGAACAAGAAGAAAGATAATTAGAAGAAGAATCTCATGGCCACAGATTCGAGAAACCAAGTTAAAAATAGCTCAGAAGTGGATGAGAGGATTATCTGTACATTAGTGCAGAAGGAGGTGAATCTGAGTAGCCTTCAACAACAGGAAGAGAAATAAATGACCAAACTCTTCCATGCAAAGGTACAGGTCAAGAAGACGAAGATTGATGCTCTGTTTGACTCAAGATCGCAAGAAAATCTCATTGCGGCAGATATTGTCAACAATTTTGGATGGGTACATGATCTAATTTAAAATATTATATTATTGTGCTAAGATCCTCCTTAGATTAGAAAACAAAATGCTTTCATTGTGCTTAAGGACTTATGAATTTTTGCAAGTTAAATGATGAGTTTTTATGTTAATTTTATGAGAAATTTGACATAAATAAGAGGTTGAAAAGTAGTTTAAACATCTTCATAACATCCTCAAAAACACATTACAACAAGCACATGATAAACAAGTTCACCCCTCCTGGGCTACATCTCCTTGGTCCATCTTCCAATGTCTTGGGCCTCTATATTATGCTCCAAAGTGTAAACATTTGTGTTTACAATGCTCAAATTATTTTGAAACTTGCTCCAATCAATCCAGAATGTCCAAAAATGGCTATCCAACCTCTTTTTACATCCAATTTGGTGGAAAACTGAATAAGTTATGACCTCTCCTAGTTTTCCCACTATTCGCTCCACAAATTGCTCCAAAGTTGGCATGATCCTACAAATTAGCTCCAAAAAGTGCTAAATGTGCGAAGATTTCACCGTGCAGTTGTCCATAATCATTTATGGTTTGTGAATGTGGTGGGGTGATGTGTGATTGTGATATGGCAGACCCGACGATACTATTAATTGTAACCCTTACTCACATCGCATCCATGATCCTTTCGCAAATCGCAATCGACATAGAACCGATGGGTAACATAATGCGAGACTCTACCTTCTATGGTGTGTGATTATGATTATCACGTCACAACCTTGGTACATTGGGGGCCAATTTTTGCAATGTCTTACCTGTTGCGAAGTGCGATTTTGATTTATCGCATCACAACCTTGAATTGCTTGGGGACAATTCTTTAACATGACCTCCCTGTGATATGTGATTTGCAAAATTCGGGGACCAATGGCAGCCTGCCACTTGGCGTTTCCCCATTTGCTAAAGGGCCTTGCCACATCATCTTTTCCTGCCATCTATCTAAGTCAAACCTGAACTTTGACTTGCTCTAACTTCTTCATGCGGGCTCGGATTCAAGTTTCGTTTACACTGTTGGAATTAGAATGACGAGCTCTTCAATCTATTGCTAAGTTTAACAAGATTCTGACACTTTGATTTTTGAGCCTTATTTTAATCACCTGATCACTTCTCCCTACTAGAAGCCTTTTGTACCCCAAAAGGATCACTTTCAATTGTCCAACAGGTGAGTGTATAGTTCCCTCACCTTTCCAATCTTGATCCATTTATCACTAAGTTGGAACTTGTTGTCTACACGATGCTTGTCGTGCCTTGCTGTGTACTTTCCTTTGCCCTTTTCAAGTTTTTCTTGCACTGTTTGATGTACCATTTGGAGTCACTCAATGAAATCTTTGGATTTGTCCATGTTACTATTAGTAGCAACATCCTTTTTACCAAGATGATACAATACGTTATGATTCAAATGGTAAACAAATTCCTCCACTTGATTACTTTGACTCAAGCTTGAATGTAAATCTTGAAAGTATGTATTCTTCTAAACATAACTTTCCTGTAAAACAAGATGATGCTTGAGGAAAGTAGTTATACAAACTATAGGCCTAGAAAGTACAACAACAAAATTGCCGCGTATACCTTTCTTATACCTTTTGACCGAGTGGAATAGTAGATGAAAACCAATCCAATGGAAGTGCCTTTGTTGCTACAACTTAAACAATTCACCATTGAAAATTCCTGAATGAAAAGAAATGGGGTTACCACATTGCATAAATACTCCGCCCATGGCATAGTCGTATACATCAACCTGAAACTTAAATGAATTTTTCAAGTTTTGAGGTGCAAGTTTTTGAGGTATATTGATCTTTTGCTTTAAAGCATCAAATGCCTCCCATTGTTTGCCTCCCCACCGGAAAACCTTTTTCACAACTGCCAACGAATGCAAATGATCTACAATAGAAGAAAAATTAACAAAATCTCTCCTCCAACATTGAGTTTCTCCCAAAAAACCTCTTATCCAAATGACTATCTTGTGCATGCCTGTGTAAATTGCGAGCAGAGCAAAGGCATTTACGACTTTACGATGATGTATAATTATTTCACATGTATCTGCAAGAATGGAGTCAATACCACCAGAAATTTTTATGGCATCAATCTTGGAAAGTTCTAACTTTAGCTCACCTTCTCCACGTCCGACATAGACTAACAAAAAACCTTTGGGAACCTGAACGTGCTTAGAAGAACCAATTTCACGGCTCAAGTACATCAAAGAAGTTTTATCGAACATATACTTTGACATCTTCAGAAACAAATGTTCTCGACATATGACATCAAATATTTTTTTCTCATACATGACATGTTCATACTAAAATTTTATAAAAATGAAAATGGCATCCAATTAGGCTATCATGTCTAGAAATGGATTCAATACATATTGCTTCATTTGCATGAAATTAGTAGGAGAATGGCAAAGACCAAAAAGCATAACAAGCCATTCAAACAAACCTTGCTTGGTTTTGAATGTCATCTTCCATATATCTCCTTCAACAACTCTACTTTGATGAAAACCACATCTTGAATCCGATTCAAGGAAATGCTTACCATTCTTCTTGGGCGCCAAAACAAGAGGTGCACCACATGGTAAAGGAGAAGGTTGAATGATCCTTTTATTCAACAATCCCTGGATTTGCGTCTTAATTTTTGTGCTTTCCATCACTAACATCCTATAAATGCCAATGTTAGGAAGAGGACAGTCTTGTGGAATCTGTATCTCAGGTTGGATTCCTCTATTGGGAGGTAATCCCTTTGGTTCCTAAAGCATCTCATCATATTGGTTAACTATGTCAACCAATTCAGATTTCAAATTTAAATCACAACCTTTAAAAGCTTCATTATCAACATCATCCTTGGGTTTGATCATTAGAAGCACAAAATTCTTGCTTGAATTCACTAGTCTTTTCATCTGCCCTACATTAACAAGAGAAATATTTATTTTATTGTGATGAGCTCTCACAATATATTCTCCTCCACATTTGAATAAATGATATTTTTTTCATGTCTATGGAAGATATCTTTTTTGTCATAAAGGTATGAGCTGCCTAAAACTATGCCACAGATATCTAACGGCGCAACGTCAAGCTCCACTTCATCTATCAAATTTGCAGTAATAGTGAATCTCAGTTTACACTTTCTAGTAACCTGCAATTGCGCATTGTCACACACCCATCCAACTGGATACAGTTTATGATGTGGAACAGTTTCCAAGTTTAAACTTTTGACAATGTTTTCAGAGATAAGATTGGCTTGAGAGCCACTATCAAAAAGCGTATCAATCTTGTTGTGTTTTGAGATCACCCTATGTGAAAAAATATTATTCTCCTCTTTTCATTTTGAATTTCATTTTGTGAGTCTGAAGGACTAGTGCTAGCAATGAATTATTTTCCTTTTAACCCCATGGTTGTGATTTTAGCTTCATCACCCAAATCGGATCCCAAATCCTCTTGAATGACGATAGTTATCTTTTCTTTTCCTTTGTTGATGAATTTCTTTGGTTTCATTTCGAGATGAAGCTTCCAATAATGAGCTTCATCATGACCATATCTAGAACAATGTTTACATATTGTTTTCTCTCCTTCCTTTTTAATGGATGCATTTTTCTTTCCCATGAAACCATTTTCTTTCTCTTTACCCTTAAATGGATTTTTACTACCTTCTTTTGGGGTGTTTTTACCTCTTGCCTCAAGATGAGTGGCTTGCACAAACACATCATCTAGATTATTGGGATTAAACATTAAGATAGTATGCCTATGGTAACTGTGTAAACCCCCTGTGTACTTCAACAATGTGTCCTATGGTTTCAAATCTACACCTAACATCAAAGACCTTTTTCTGAATTTTTGGGTGTAATATTGCACATTTTGACCTTTAAGTTGTCTAAAGTTTTGCCAATTCATGATGGATATCTCCATATAAGCTAAAGGGTAGAATTGTCTTTTGATTGCAGCAATGGAATCATTCCAAGAAATTGAGATCTTACCATGTTTTTTAATCTCCTCTTGGGTCTTTGATTCCCACCATACTAGTGATGCACCCTCCATCCTCAAGGAAGCTAACTAAATATTTATTTCATCCTCTTGAAGGTTTTGAATCCTAAAATAGACCTCCAAGTGACAGATCCAATTATCAAGATTCTCTACATTCACTTCACCATTATACATGGGAAACTATAAATTAACATCAAGTTTTAAAAAAGGTGATTTACTAGTACATTTTGAAGTATGACGATGAGTATGAGTAAGGTTTGTGTTAGTGGAAAAGGGTGAACATGCTTGTGAAGAAGAAGATGAAGAAGATGGTAGAGAGGGTGGAGGTTTGTCTCCATTTCTATTTGATCCAGGTGGATATTGGTGGCCACCTGCCAAGTCCACCTAGACCCCCACCTCAACATTTTCAGTTTCCTTAATTATAATGCAGTTTACTATTTTTAGCAGTTTTTCGGGTCCTGAACTTCCGGAGCCGTTTTGAGGCCCTAAATGACGTTTTTTGGGGAATCTTGCTCGACGATTTTTTTGATAAAAAATCGTCTTTCCCGTCGTAGTCCTCGGAGAGATCTTTCCAACGGGCTATCATGCGCGTAAAACGGAGATCGTATGCCAAAGTTACGAC